>CM031242.1:1022509382-1022586349 GCA_018340775.1 Taxus wallichiana var. yunnanensis
AAGGAATGCATTCAGTTTTGTTCCTCCCTATGGCTAGACAAATCTCTGCAGACTTGCACAAAACAATAATTCATGTGCTCTATAATCATTTGCATCTAAAAACACATAGATCAGGGACGTCCCAACTACTAGTAGTGACCAATCTATCTATAAATGTTGATGATTGGTTGATGCATGAATATCTGATTTCTCCAACATACACAAACAAAGGCGTGAATCAGAATAAAAGTGCATGTATTATATTGTATTTCAAGTTTCATGCGGCTCTGTCAGGCCATCAAATCATAACATCTGTCAAGCCCATGTGTGGTGGATTCCAGTCATGCATGAAAATAGGGACAGATAATTTGAAATTCCATGCCTTTGCGTACTCCACATCTGGTCTCGATTTCCACATCCATTGACCTTGACACTCAGACAACATTGCTAGTAGTCCATTGTTTCATAGATCTCACGTGCCATCTCAGTCATCTAAGGTTGGTTTCAAATAATTTTTTTATTTTGTCATTACTCCATTTCTTTTAGTCATTTCGGTTAATGTCGTTGATTTTTTCCACAAGTCTTTCAAAAGTAATAAATGTCTGTGATTATTGTTATTTGTTTGTAATAGTTGTTATGAGTCATTGTCTAGTTGGTAAAAGTCTATGTTTGTTTCATAATAGGTTTTATTCTTCATCTTTGATGGTCAAGTTTCTAAAGTATATATCACAATAGTGTCTCGTCCATTATAGTAAAAATGTCAAAATAGGTGATTTTAGGATTGTCATCTTTGTCCAATCTAGTGTCAATAGAGAAATTTTGTGTATAGTCAAATAGTCAAATTGTCAAAAATTGCAAAAAAATTGCCTTACGGACGCATTTTCATTGTTACCCAACGTCCGACGTCCTTCATTTTTTCCTTTTTTCTATTTGTGTGTCAATTTTTTTAAAAATGGAGAAGTTCAGTCTTGTTGAGAAGTTTAAAGGACAAGATTTTCATACATGGAGAATTCAGATGCAACTGAATTTGATTGAGAAGGATCTGTGGGATGTCGTTAAACCTAATACTACAATACCAACAAATGCAACGGATCTCGCAAAGTGGACTATCAAGGATCAAAAGGCCTTGGGAACCATTGGTCTCGGTCTATCTAAAGCTTACCTACACCATGTGGACTTCACAAAGTCTGCAAAGGAAATTTGGGAGACTTTAAACAAGCTTTTTGGATCTGAAGCAGAAAGTGCCAAGATGACTCTGAAGAAAAATTATATGGATTAAAGATGGACGAAGGTGTAAAAATGATAGATCATATAAGAAAATTTCACTCTCTACTTAATCAGCTCACCAACATTAATGAAAAGGTAAATGATGATGATGCCAAAGTAATTATTTTGAATAGTTTTCCTAAAAAAATGTCTCATATGATTTTTACTATGAGCAAGCTTAACATTGGTTTAGGAGTAATTTCTACTCTTCTTGATCATAATGAACCTTTTGAGCTAGAAGAGGAGGTTTTATATGTGCACAATAAAGCTAGTACATCATCAAAAAGGGGAAATATACTTCAAAGCATGCTCCATCATGAGGAAAGGTTAAATGTTTTTATTGCAAAGAATTAGGACATGTAATTTTGAATTGTAAAAAGAGGGCAAAAGATCTACTTGATGACAAAATAGATCAAAAAGATTTTTTGGTTGAAGAAGAAACTGATTGGGATGAATATTCTAAAGATGAAGAACTTTCTTGTCCTAGTGATGAGGAATACTTATGGTAAATAATTCATCTACTAGAGGTCGGAGGCAATGGAGGATGGAGGGTGATCAACACCTCTCATTAGTCACCAATGATGGGGTCACATTCAAATTTGGTGGCAGTATTTTCTATTATTTCAGTTGTGTGGTGTGTAGTTTCCTTTCCCTATTTTGATTCAAACAAGGAAGATGTGTATTTTGGATGATAAGAACAATTGTAAAGGAGGGCAGTTGAACTGGAGTGATACTCTGACTACAAAGATCCTTCGACTGTAGTACTTCTAACATCGATCGACTAGTGAAATCTATCATTCACTGGAAGTGAAAGTGGGAACTATTGAGTTTGAGTATGTAGGTGAATCAGTGGAATTGTGGTCATCCGGTATGGGGTTCACTATGGTGAAGCAGATTGGTCATGTGCGGCAAGAAGATCCAAGCCAAAGCAGTATGCGAGGCATATGATTACGGTTCTAGTTACTGTGGTGCATTTTTTTGTGTTCACATTAAGGGGGTGAAGATTAGCAATTAATAATGTTCACACTAAGGGGGTGAATGTTAGGAATGAATATTAGTGTTTACATTATTAATGTGTGTATAATTTATATTATCAAGGATAATATAAATGTCATTGTAATAACAACTCATATTAAGAGTTGTTTAGTATTGGTTGTGTGAGTTTTGGTTGTTAAACCAAACTCACGTAAATAGGATTAGAGAGAGATTCAAGGAGTTAGCTCAAACAATATAATCCTTAAATATAGGAGCTATAATTCCTATATATATGTAACCAACCTTGAATGGAATATAATGAAGATCCATGAATATTATCTCTGTAAAATTGTTGCTGGTCTTTCATTTGGTATCAGAGCGAAGATGGTAAATTCAATAGGGGAAGTCCTCTGATTTTCATTGCCTCAATATTGCATTTGCATTCCCGTGTATTCTAAGCCAGAGGCGTAGAGGAAGAGGGGAGGGACGCATCAAATTATTTTGGACTTGGGTATACTGGATGTGAATGGATTGACCATTTATGCTAGCCTGATCATTTTTTATTGTGTGGGGATACCCAAATCTTCCACCATCGCAAATCCTATTACTTGGCTTGAATTTTCTTGGCTAGAGACTTGAAGAAGCATTTATTTGGCATGGAGATCACATGTCCTCTGTGTGATATGATATTTCCCGTCTAAGGGTTACAATGTCCATATGGATGGATATGTTAATATTGGTGGGTGAATATATATATATATATATATATATATATATATAGGAAAGGGAAGTGAGATAAAACAAACATTTTCAGGCATATTGGACCATCTTATTGCAAGAGAATTGGGATTGGACCTATTGTTTTAATAATTTTTTGGAACTTGGATCCTCCCCAAATCAATTTCATACCTCTCTACCTAGTTCATTTGATTGACATGTAGGAGGCAACTATGTGATTTCCCCTGATTGACCTCATCTTCCCAAGTTGGGGATTTCAGCCCTAGTTTTACCCTATAAAGAGGTGACTTAGTGGTTTTTATTGTTGCGCCATATGATGACGGCGAGTTGTGTACTCTGTGAAAAATGTGGCTTAAAGTAAGTGCTAGGATTATGTAGAGATTTAACAACAAGGTATGGTATGGAAGTAAAAACATAATGGGTAACATATTATGTTGGAAAATTTGAATGGAGGTTAGCACCACACTCCTGAACCTTTTGAGGAAATGCCTAAGTGAGATGCTGAACCGAATCCTGCAAATTTAACTGGCTTCATTCCTCCATGCATGATTCTTCTCTCATTATCTTTCATAAATATGGTCATTTAGTTTTTCATTTGTAATATTTTAAAATTTAAAACCTTTATAATTATCATAGATCTAATTGTTTAAATAATCATGTTTTCAAAACAATAAGACGTTATAACGTAACTTACAGGATCCAATATTCCTTGGTAAATAATGGACTTAAACCCTCACTTCGTGATGATCTAGCAAACATCCCAACCAAACTAGATTACTTAAGGTTTAATGTTGTTGACAAGTTGAAGTTGAGCCCTATAAATATGTTGACCACTCCATTGTTACAATAAATAAATAACGATTTGAGACTTACATATTAACCTTCGTAACTTGAAAGGAGATGTTAAGTTTCCTATGTGTACCTTGTCATGTGAGGAGTCACTTTAATCCTTGAATTGACCTTGAATGATCATCTGTGATATTTTTGACGCCCTTTTAGGAGCCATGTTACACCATTTTGGAGTAGTAGGAAGCTGCAAAATTTTAAAAGTTGGATTTCGTATCAAACACACCGTTTGAATCTCGGAAAACAAAATGCCTATCCACATTTACAAACCTCTAGTATTTTTAATACATAATTACCTAGAACCATCAGTTTGGGGAAAACACTCTTCTTGATTATTTATCAAAGGCATTTTTATAGGCCCCTGGTCGTAGTTTCAATAGGTCAAAACCAATGGCTCCCAAAAAACCTGTCGCCGTTTGAATACCATTTACTTGTTCTTAGTCCGATCAACTCTCATGAATTATCCATATATAGGGGAACTTGTAGGAGGTTTCTCATTGTAATTTCCTCCATCGAATCAGTAGATTTTGACGTGGTTTTTTGAGCCCTCGAGTTATGTTTTGATCATTTGTAACTAGACCAATTTTGACCAATGGCCTCGGAAAACTAGCCACCAATTGTAAATCATTCGCCAGTTTGAATTCTCATCTCTGTCTGTGAATACTTAGTGTATAGGAGGACTCGTAGTATCTCAATAGATGTATGTTTTCTCATCGAATACAATGATTAAAAGTTGTTTCTTAGCCTTTGAGCCTAAAATGGGCATTTTTGACAACCATCAGGAAAATGTAAAAAGGAAGTTGTAGGACCCTATTGGGTTACCTAACCACCATGGAAACTTGTTGACACTTGTAAATAACTGTTTGAACTCTATCTTGTGGCTTGTTGTGTGAAATTTGACTTTTGGGAAAATAGTGTTTCTCTCTCTTTCCTTTCTCTTTCTCTCTCCTTGGTTACGAAATGAAGTGAAACGAAATGAAATGAATACATGTATCTAAACCTTTTCTTTCAAATGAAAATTATAATTATTATTATATGTAAATGGGAAATTAAAACATTAATTATGCTAGATGTAGGCAAATGACATGCCAGTGATTTATTGTTGATTTCATGCTCACATGTTTTTCCGTGGATGCAAGTAAGATGGTGAAACAACGTGGGTGTGATTCATTGTATATTGTTAGAATTTATGTATGTTAATAGAAGGAAATTTTTATGTATTGTTATGTTACAATAAAGTTATTTATTGAAATTTGGAAATATGAATGAGATGCTAGTTTTAGGGGTGCTTTGGGAAATGTGCATGTAACTAAAGGTGTTCTTTTGATTCATATTTACATATGGGAAAAAGAGGGTTGGATATATATATATATATATATATATATATATGTTAAATGAAACTATAGAGGAAATTCCAACATTTGTGAAGTATGAAAAGATTTATAATTGAAGTTTTGTAATATTTTAGATGTCAGGGTTTAAGGGGATGTTCATCCACACATGAGTGTTATTTTGATCCTCAAATTTGTATTGTAAAATTTTGATATGTATGTTAAATGAATTTGAATTTAAAATATTGTAGTGCATTTCTAGTGTTCAATAGACGATTAATTAATTATTGTGTTGTATTCTTACCTTGTAAATGTAATAAAGAGATCTAAATGAAACACTCAACCCTAGTATAAGACTCGTGTATAACTACCTTTCCTACGTGAATCCTTTTAGTGTGGAAAACTAAAACCTTAGGATAAAATTCAATCTCTACACTCGATGTCACCTTTTGGCTTAAGTAAATAAGATCCCTAGTTTGAATTATCATCATAGTCGGTATGTTTAGTGACATCTCTGAACCCGATGGACAGGAACAACATGGTCCAACATTATTTAGAGTATGTGTTTTCCTCCTAAGTTTGGAAATCGGGTGTGTAGTAAGGAGAATGTGATTTTCTTAAGGTAGAACTCTAATGTGAACCTTAACCCCCCCTTAAAATGATGAAATGCTCCATCTTTCTCTCTCAATTGTCCTATTATGTATTGGATGTATGATGTGAAACTATGTGATCATTTCTTAGAGATAAATCCCCTAAGATAGGGACTAGTGGTCTTATTGAGGATTCAAATTCCCCATTACAAAAAGGTTATTAAATTTTAGAACTAGAAGGCATACAAACCTAGAAAGGGAAAAACCTCTTGAGTTGGAAGAAAACAATACTCAGGAAACCTAACCTATAAATAGTGTAAGGAATTATGTTACCATGTTGATTTCCTTCGAATTGGTAACTAACTATAAGAACATAACTATAATAAAACCATAATTGATGTTTGTCCTTAGGGAGTGTTATCGGGTGAGGTTATTCCATAGGTTACGTGAAATGTGATCTTCAGTAATGTGAATAAATCTTTTCACTTTGGATAAAGAACCTAATTTCTTATAATACTTATTGTGTACTAACTCAATTATAAATTTATAAATGAATGAAAGAAACTTGACCTAAATCCTTAAAAAAAAGTAAACTTCACATCCTTTGGACTTACACTTGTTCTGTTGTGTAACAATGGTATGATATAAGATCAAGATGTATGCCCTTAGGAGCGAATCCTAGCGATAAGACCTAATAGCCATGTGTGTGTGTGATATTAGCCTTATGTGAAACTAATTACCCTATTAGCAAATGAGTGAATTAAACAAGTAATGGAAATAAGGTAGATGAACCTTATTTAATGAGATATACCATAAGTTAAATGTTAAGCAATATAAAGGATATCTAGCAAAAGGAAAATGTACTTTATGATTCTCACATTATGAGCCTTCCTAAAACTTATATCAAAGAGAGAAACATGATTTTATTAAATGAGTAACCCTAAAATATTGTGTCATGGGACCTTATCTGTAAATGTATGATGTTGTTGAATTGTTATGTTGTGCCTTGTTATGATGTGTGTCACATGTTTTCATGTTATCTTTGTGAGTTAATGTTTTGCAAACATAGAATGTGTTGCGCGTAGTCTTAAGTGATATCTTGTAGTGTCATGTGTAATGACATGTATGTCAAAATACATTATGCGGGTATTTGACAGATTGTAATTGTGTGTGTAAAATGTGGGTGTTACATTTGGTACAAGAGCGAAGGTTCATGCTCTCGAACCTATGGGACAGATTGAAGTAGTGATGATTTTGCATTCTGGTGGTGAATATTGGAAGAGTAATGTGATATATGTTGTAAAGTGAACATTGTTGTAATTGTGGCCTTATGAAAGCACTTGTGGTGCATATCACTCTGTGTGTATTTTTATCATGTTGATGTGCTTATGATGAGATTATTGACTCTCCTTTTTGTGGACTCAATAAGGATTTAATGTCGATGTACACCTTGGTGTGTGTGAAAATAATGTTGTTGTGGATTGCGGAGTGTTGGAGTTTCTTGTTATTATGTGGTATGTAGGTGTGTTGATGTGTTGCATGACATAATTGGTGTATAGTGAATTAGATTGTGATGTTGCCACCGTGTTGTGATGAATTATGTGTGTCACCTTGTTGTAATTGTAATTGAGTATATGTTGTAATATTAGACATTGTGTGTTCCTCATGTATATATAATTTGTGTAATATATGAGGGTTCATGTCATGATTTAGGGGCATATGATGAGCATATGATCCTTATTTACAAAATGATTGCACTTTGGGTGCAATATGTGGTAATGTGATGTATAATAACCCATGAAAGCAATGATAGTGTTATAACCTATATATATACCATACATAAGATGCTATGGTTAATTTGTGTAAATCACCTTTGTGTTAGTATCAATGTAGTTTTGTGTTATGTTGTGAACCCTACACTTACAGACCCTAAGGGAAATCCAAAAAAGTTGTATGTTTAGAGTGAGCAAATGGGTACAGTTGACCAGTCACTCGAGCCAAGTATGAGATAGGAAGTGGAGTCTTACATAGGATGAAAACTAACTTTTGTTCGTTTGGTATGTATGACAAAATCTCAACGGGTGTCATGCATATTGTGTTTTTCCTACACCTTTGGCTTAGTAGATGGATTATTGTAATCATTTCCCTCTCCCTATATGGTTATCACATGGATTCAACCTAAGTGTAGTTATGACTACGTTGAGCATTATGGAAGTGGTGGAGGGTTAATTCGGATAGAGACGATGACAATTTTTTTATTTGATATGTTATTTTATGATCCTGTGCTCGATCTCTCGAGTTTTAGTAACTCACCGAGTACTCCTTTGGTAATGGCCGTATAAGGCCACATAGTTATTTTGATGTGATATTTCACTACACATATTTTATTCATAAATTCAACACTTTCCCTTTTCTTGCTAGAACCAATAATTTTCTTGATTGATATGTTCTTATATTTTAGGCATTTTATTTGGTTTTTTTAGTAACATGTAGGTTTTTACACTAACTATGACTATTTGGCCATTTGATTTGCTTAGATTTTAATAATATTTTTAAGTTTAAAAGTTTTATAGCCTAGCCCAAGGCTTAGGATTTTTACCACTTGGAATTTGAAATGTAATCTTATGTTGGTTCTAATGTCATAATGTGTTGGAATAGGGTCATGGGATTCACCATGGAGTGGTGGAACCTATGGGCCCGCTTCTTTATATGGCGGTACGCCCCAAGGAGTTACGTATAGCTAGTAGGTTGTTAAACCATGAGGTATTATGTCACATGGGTAAGAGGTGTTTGGAATTTATGTTCCTTGGGCCATATGGTGACCAACCTCTTTTGGGGAGCAAAAAGGAAACACTTATCTTTATTTTATTGCTTGGGAGGTATATGGAGTTATTTTCTGATGCCTTGAGGGAGCTATAAGAGACTTGAGGAGGCATAATATACTTGAGGGAGACATAAGAGACTTGAGGGAGGCACAAGAAACATGTGGGATACATAAGAGACTTGTGTGTGTGTGTGTGATTAGTGCACTTGGATTTTTAATTTAATGTTTGTGATGCTTTGGGAGGCATATATATTTTTGGTGATGCTTTAGGAGGTATATGGAATTGTATTGTTAATGTTTTGGCAGGTGTATGGTGTTGGTGTTATGATTTATGTGTACTCTTGTGAGTCCAGTTGTGTTTTGTGATGTTGAGGATTGATGCTCCTCATTGTTGGTATGATGTTGTTTCCATCTTGACCCTATATAGCTACAGTTATGGTTTTGAGTTGCGTGAAACCCTTGTATGTGTACATGTTAAGAATTCTATGTTGTTGTAGTTTACTTATGTTACGAGTACCTTTGTGTCAGAAGCATGTGTGATAAGTATTGTGTTGTGAGGGCTATGTATGTTCCTCCCATGGGTTAGTTGAGTTCTTGCAATGTGATATAGCCGTGGAAGTATGTAGAAATATGTCTTGTGAACCATTAGTGTTGTGTTGTCCCTGATGTAGTATTGTGATGTCAGTTTTATTAGGCACCTATGAACATAAGACAACTAAAATCCTAAGAATTGAAATACTAAGAGTTTGAGACTAAAAAAATTCTTTAAAGGAAAAGAATAACTAAGTAATAAAGTCAAAGTGAAATTCCAGACTTCACAAAACATTAAAATTTATGATATTACAACATTTAGTTTATCTCTTTATGGTCATGTTATACCGAATAGATGTTTGTTTAAATGATATGTGTCATTATTGACTTACTTTCCCCGCCTATCCTTAGAGCTTTGATTTTTTCGCATCGAGGACAATGCTCTTATAAGGGGACGGAATGTAATGCATGACAAAGGGATATATTATTAAAAAAGGTGCGTAAACATGTGGGAAAGTGGGTGAGTGGTGTAGGTGATGCCCCCATGTGAAGGCACATGGGCACCCATTATAACCAATCATGCCTGTCATTCCTTGACATAAAAATAGTTGGATTTTATTTGAGGTCCGGAGGCTTAGACCATGCACAAACCCAAGGAATTTTTGTAAATTTAGTAGTTTGGATAGTTGCAGCGATGGAAAAATGCAAGGGGGAATGGATTTCCCCATGGATGGTTTCATTGTTTCAACGATGTAGTAAACATGTCTCAACCCTGATCAATTTTCATTTACTTTCATATCCCATTCTGTGTCAAAATGTGAGCTTGAAACAGGTTATGGACATTCATCATAGTAGAAAGACAAACGATTTTTATCAAATGTTGTAGCTGCAAGTGCACTTCATTAGGTATGTATGTAAAATTAGGAAGCATGTGATTGGCATGTGGAATGTTCGACTAAATTTATGAAATGTGGCCTCATCAATGGAAATGATAGCAGGATATGTAAAATTGGGTTTGTTGAAAAGGCTTAGAAATTTTCAAGAAAATGCTATTGAAAAGGTGTACATCAAATCCCAAAATGTTTTCCAGCCTCCTCCTAAATGTGTGCCAATGGGAACCTTGGAGCAGGAAGGGTTGTCTTCCGAATCTCTTAGGTGGAGTAAAGGATGAACATTTTGTAGTTACAGAGAATAGGCTCCCTTAGATTTACATGACATCATGAACTTAGAGTCTCATGCAATCGAGGAAGTGATAAAAAATCAGAGTTTCTACCTTTCATTGTTGAGAAGAATATTGTTGGCTTTATCCATCTATCAACAATTAAACCCAGTGGCCATAGCATTTGGAGCAGAGATATTGTTTTCATTAGAACCCACAGCTATTCCATAATTTGGTGCTAAGGGAAACCATTAGTCGATTGTGAAGTGCTTAAAATGAAATTTTCTTAGCTAGACACTTCAAAAAGAATTTAATTGACATGGAGATTACATGTCCTCTGTGTGATTTGATGTTTCTTGTGTAAGGCTCATGGTGTCCATATGAATGGATATGTTAATATTGGTGGGTGAGAAAACAATCTATAGATAGGGAAGTGAAGTGAGATGAAACCAACATTTTCAGGCATGTTGGACCATCTTATTGCAAGAGAATTGGGATCAACCCTATTGGTTTCATTATTTTTTGGAACATAGATCCTCCCAACTCGGTTTCATATCTCTACCTAGTTCGGTTGATTGAAATGTATGAGGCGACTATGTGATTTCCCTTGATCGGCCTCATCTCTATAAGTTGGGTATTTTGGCCCTAGTTTTACCCTGCAGGGAGGTGACTTGGTGGTTTTGATTGTTGATCCATATGATGATGGAGAGTTGTGTACTCCATGAACAATGTGGCTTAAAGTAAGTGCCAGGATGGTGTAGAGATTTAACAACAAGGTATGGTAAGGAATTCAAAACATAATGGGAAACATATTATGTTGGAAAATTTCAAGTGATCAAGAAGATATGTTTGTCATCATGGAGGTTAGCACCACACTCGTGAAATTTTTGGTGAAATGTCTAACTGAGATGTTGAACCAAATCCTATAATTTTGACCAGCTTCATTCTTCAAAGCATGATTCTTCTCTCCTTATCTTTAATAATTAGTCATTTAGTTTTTCATTTGTAATAAGATAAAATTTTAAACCATAAGAATTATCATAGATCTGATTGTTTAAATAATCGTGTTTTCAAAACAATAAGATGTTATAACGTAACTTACATGATCCAATATTCCCTAGTAAATAATAGACTTAAACCCTCACATCATGATGATCTAGCAAACGTCCCCAACCAAACCAAATCACTTTAGTACCCATTTTTTTGACAAGTTGAAGTGAAGCCCCTGTAAATATGTTGATCACTCCCTTTTTGAAATATATAAATAACAATTTTTAGAAACTTGCATATTAACCTTTGTAACTTCGGAAATGAGTTGTTAAATTTCCTACATATACCTTGTCATGTGAGGATTCACTTTAATCCTTGAACAAAACTTGAATGATCATCTATGATATTTTTTACGCTCTTATAGAAGCCTTGTTACACCATTTTGTTGTAGTAGGAAGTCACTTAAATTTGAAAAGTTGGATTTCGTATCGACTCACCATTTGAATCCAGGAAAACAAAAACCCTATTCGCCTTCGCAAACCTTTATATTTTTTTCTATGTGATTTCCTAGAACCATCTGTTTGGGGAAAAAAACATTCTTGATAGTTTGATAAAGGCATTTTATAGGCCCTCGATTACTGCTTTGACTAGGTCAAAACTAGACCAATTATGACTGGTGGGTCAAAAAAACTTCATCGTTGGAAAACCATTTGCTAGTTCTCAATGACATTGAATCTCAGAATTATCCATATATAGGGAAAATTGTAGGAATTTTTCATTACATGTTCGTCCATCAAACGGTAGTTTTTGACGTGGTTTTTAGCCCTTGAGCTAACTTTTGATCAATCGCACCTACGTCGAATTTCGACTAATGGCATCGAAAACTAGATGCCACTCATAAATCAATTTTGTCAATTCCTGTGAATTCTAGGTCTATAGGAGGAGTCCTAATATCTTAACCATGGTATGTTTTCTCATCGGAGAAGACAACGATTGGAAGTGGTTTCTTAGCCTTCGAGCCTAAAATGGGCATTTTTGACAACCCATAGGAAAATGTAGAAAGGAAGTTGTAGGACCCCGTCAAGTTACCTAACCACCGTGGAAACTTGTTGAAACTTGTAAATAATTGTTTGGAACTCTATCTTCTAGCTTGTTGTGTGAAATTGGACTTTTGTGAAGATAATGTTTCTCTTTCTTTCCTTTCTCTTTCTCTCTCGTTGGTTATGAAATGAAGTGAAAAGAAATGAAATGAATACATGTCTCTAAAATTTTTCTTTCGAATGCTAATTATAATCATTATTGTATGTAAATAGGAAAATAAAAAACATTAATTATGCTAGATATATACGGATGCCATGCCAGCGATTTATCATTGATTTCATTCTCACATGTTTTTGGAGAATGCAAATAAGATGGCGAAACAATGTGGGTGTGATTCATTGTATATTTTAAGAATTTATGCATGTTAATAGAAGGAAATTTATTATGTATTTTTTAATTGTAAATTTATGTATTTAAATTTTGCAATATGAATGAGATGCTAGTTTTAGGGGTGCTTTAGTAAATGTGCATGTAACTAAAGTTGTTCTTTTGATTCATATTTACATATGGGAAAAAGAGGGTTGGATATATATATATATATATATATATATATATATATATAATGAAACTCGTAGAGGAAATTCCAACATTACCAAAGTATGAAAAAATTATAATTGAATTTCAATAATATTTTAGATATTAGGTTTTAAGGGGATGTTCATCCACACATGAGTGTTATTTTGACCCTCAAATTTGTATTGTAAAAGTTGGATATGTATGTTAAATGAATTCGAATTTAAAATATTGTAGTGCATTTCCAGTGTTCAATAGACCATTAATTAAGTTGTGTGTTGTATTCTTACCTTGTAAATTTAGTAAAGAGATCTAAACGAAGCACTCAACCCTACTTTAAGACGCGTGTATAACTACCTTTCTTGTGTGAATCCTATTAGTGTGAAAATGAAAACCTTAGGAAAAAAATCAATCTCTACACTCGATGTCACCTTCTAGATTAAGTAAATAAGATCCCTAGTTTGAGTTATCATCATAGTCAATATGCTTAGCAACATCGCCATGAACCCGACGGATAGGAACGACATGGTCCAAAGTTATTTAGAGTATGTGTTTCCCCTCCTAAGTTTGAAAATTGGTTGTGTAGTAAAGATAATGAGGTTTTCTTAAGGTAGAACTGTAATGTGAACCTTAACCCCCTTTAAAATGATGAAATGCTCCATCTGTCTCTCTCAATTGTCATATTATGTATTCGATGTATGATGTGAAACTGTGTGATCAATTCTTAGAGATAAAGCCCCTGAGATAGTACTAGTGGTCTTATTGAGGATTCAAATTCCTCATTAACAAAAAGGTTATAGAATTTTAGAACTAGAAGGCATATGAACCTAGAGAGGGAAAACCCTCCTGAGTTGGAAGAAAACAATACTCAAGAAACATAACCTAAAAATAAAGTAATGAAGTATGGTTCCATGTTAAGTTCCTTTGAATCGGTAACTAACTATCATAACATACCTATAATAAAACCATAATTGATGTTTTTCCTTATAAAGTGTTATTGAGTGAGGTTATATCATGGGTTAAGTGAAACATGATCTTCATTGTAATGTGAATAAACCCTCTCACTTTGGATAAAGAACCTAATTTATGATAATACTTATTGTGTACTAACTCAATTATAAATTTAAAAATGAATGAAATAAAATTGAGATAAATCCTTCAAAAAAAAAAAAAATAAACTTCACATCCTTTGGACTTACACTTGTTCCATTGTGTAACAAAGGTATGATATAAGATCAAAATGCATGCCCTAAGGAGTTAATCCTAGCAATAAGACATAGTATTCGTGTGTGTGTGTGTGTGTGTGTGTGTGCGTGCGTGCATGCGTGCGTGCGTGCGTGCGTGCGCACGTGCGTGCGTGTATGCTATTAGCCTTGTGTGAAACTAATTACCCTATTATAAAATGAAAGAATTAAAAAATTAATGGAAATAAGGTAGATGAACCTTATTTAACATGATATACCATAATTTAAATGTTAAGAAATATAAATGAAATCTACCAAAAGGAAAAAGTATTGTATGATTCTAATATTATGAGCCTTCCTAAAACTTAAGTCGAGAGAGAAAACATTATTTCATTAAATGTGTAACCCTAAAATATCATGTCGTGGGACCCGATCTCAAGTGTATATTGTAGTTGAAATTCTATGTTATTCCTAGTAAGAAAAAGGATAAGGGTTTCTTTATATGTTATTGATGTTTTTTCATGTTATCTATGTGAGTGAATGTTTTGCCAACATAGCATTTTTTGCACATATTCCTAAGTGATCTCTTGTAGTGTTATGTTTACTCCAATCTATGTCAAAAAAAATTATTCTGTTATTTGACGGTTGTAATTGTGTGTAAAATGTGGGTGATATATATATATATATATATATATATATATTGCAACTTTGAATAACATACGAATTTAGGAGAGTTTCATTTCCAACAACTATACAACTAAAAGTTTCTCATTTCACTATAACATTACAAATTTGAATAAATGAAATATGCAAATATTTATTTTAATAATATAAGATTTACAAAATTCCACTCTAAGATAGAACAATATGGTCGAATACAACATAGATAGTCTTCCAATTATTCAAACATAAATCTTTATTTCCATGTCTTCTTCCAGCTTCATGGCTTCAATCTTGCACCTCTTCAACTCTTCAAATCTTGAATAAAAAAATAAAGAAAGGTGGATAGGCAACAATCTCCACCTGAACCTATAATCCAATAAGAGGAGAAGACATCCTCATTATTGGCTCTAAATCCCCAAAAAAGAAAAATGGAGAGTGTTATGCAGAATCGTTGACAATTTTTGCATTCAGTAAAATGGGAAACTTGAAATTTTGTTACGATGGATAGCTTTGGTGAAGTATACCTAAGCCAAGGGAATTTATATCAGATTATTTTGTTATTGCTGATTTGTGAAAGAGATTAAGTGAAATTTGTATCTATGTGTGTTGTTACAAAAGTAACAACTCATATAGTTTGCAATTTCACAAAGATCCTCAGCAAGATAACACAAGCCCCGAAGGACAATCGTGTTATCTTGATGAAGACACCGGATTGTAGAGTATGTAAGGTGTATAGTTTTGGAACAATAGACATAGTGGCAGTTTTCAGATAATCAGATTCATGGTTATTATCTTTATGCTTATCATATTTATTGCTCTATGTTCATTAAATTTATTGTGATTAATAAGTTTGCATTTATCTATGCTGCCATAAAATATTACAATTGAATCCTTTCCTACTACTTCCATCAAGAAAATATTGACAAACAAACAGTGACAATAATGTCCAAATGGAGATAGCAGGAAGGAGTCAAAATGAAGAACGGATGCCAAGGCAGTCAAACAACATACAAGGAGACATATCTCATTCAAAGGTTGCTTACTGAAGTTACAGGTATTCATTTTAGTTATCCCTTATGTTAATTCATTTTATTGAGATATTGAGTTGTCTACATCATGGTACAATCAAAGGAAAACTGAATGCGGAAAGAGACAATCAACTCATTATTTCAATTTAATGCTTTATTCATAAGAGATCATAAGTTTTCCCACACAAGCCATGGGATATGACTAAGTGACTCATCATATACATGGAAATGAGAATACTGCATGTGCTAAAGAACAAGAGTAGAGGAGTAAAAAGGAACCCATCATTGCCTTTCCGTCTTCTATCCCCACTCCACATCCTTTCCATCTCCATCTCAACTCTCTCATCTTCCGCTTCCATCTCCATCTCCTAATACCTGCAAAATCAAGAGAAGTATCTGTCAAATTGAGCTCAAGGTACAATGTTATTCCAATGCTCATGTTCTAAAGCAAATACATATTCTAAGTTCAATGCATCTAATGGTACTTGAAGGAAAGAAAGGTAGAATCTGAAGCAGCTTGCAAAAGAAATAGATGTGGAAAATGACACTTGAAAGAAGTTGGAAATATTTTGCAGAAGAAGGAAAGAAGGAGAAATAAAACACATGGATACAAGAGAGGCCAAAATCCTATTTATTTCTAACTCATTTCTAAATTTTGCAGGAACAGGTTGCAACATTAAATGAAAATCAGTTTAACTGTTTAAGAAGGAAACATCTACTGAATGAAGATAAATATCATTTTCAGATGGTTTACAGAAGAAAGAAGCATCAAAATGAGTCAAGAAAGAGGTATCTTTGCAAATCAGGATCAAAAATCTGGAAGGGGAGAGAGAAAAATAGGATTCTGGAAAAAATTTGCCAGAGTCTCCCCTTGTAAAATTGACTTTTGATTTAAAACAAAATTGAAACACATGCTTTTAAGCTACTACATTGCTTTCTAAGCTATCTGAGCTTCAAAAGAAATAAAATAATCAAGAAAAGTACATGTTTCATCACTTCTAAGTTGATAATATGATCAAATGAAACATACAGGTATTCCATATTTTCATCATGCTACAGCTATCAAAAGTTCCTTTTAATTTCCAAATTCAAGTGTGAATCAAAGGAAACTACTTTACAAATTTTCAGAAGTTGCAAATGAATCAAGTAAAACTAGCATGGACAGCTCATTCAAGTAATCAGACAAGCATGAGAGATGTTTATATGTTTTCAGAAAGGTCAAATCATAAGAATCTGGAGAGAGAAGGATTCTGGAAAAATTTTGCCATAGTTTCCCCTTGCAAAATGGACTTTTCCAGAAAAATAGAATTGAGAAATAATGTAAAAATTGAATATAATTGCTACTATGACTTCTGGAAAGTGAAGTGCCATTACAGAAAAGGAAATTAAGTATTTTCTTTATTTTTTCAGAAAAGGAGTATCTATTTCATTATTCAGGATGGAATGCAATCAGGTTGTGACAAAGAAACAACATACAACTTCCAAAGAGTCATTATTCTGAATGCAAATGTCAAGCTACAGAATTTACAAGATGGCATTCATCTTCCAACTGAAGGAATAAACTACAAAGCTCAACAAGTGTTCAAACCAAAGCATGCCTTCCAGAAAATAAGATCAACAAGTCAAAGATGCATTCACAGAGCACAAAAGAAAGCTAAGTATACATTTACGAAAGAAGGAACTGCATTTGTATGAAGGAAGAAATATTGACATATATGTCTCAAAAAGAAAATAGTTAACATTTCCAAGTACCGAGCCAAGCTTATAAACAACTCATCAAAAAGAACAGAATGGAACTTAACAAATTTCGAATGACAAGTCAGAGTTTAAAAGTCCATTTCAGAAAGGAGAAACACTTCGCATGCAAATAAGTTCATTCTACACAAATATTTTAACCGAGTTCCAAGATTCAGAGTTGCAGAATGAAACTCGAGCTCGAAAGGAAAATAAAAATAGTGTTGGAACTCACCGTGCCCAATGATGAAATGAGCAGACAAGCAAAACAATGCGGCATTCCCCTCTGCAGGCTCGAGCCAAGCTCAACAACTACCAAGAAAACTAGAGAGAAACAAAGATTTATCATTCCATGCAGAAGCAAGAGAGCAGAATGAAAGATCTAAATGATTTTTAGATCATATATGAAAGATAAGCTGAGCTACAAAAAAATGAAAGAAATACCTCCAGGTTCGTGAAAAATGTAGAAACAGTCAAGTAACTATGGCGTCAAAGGCTAAATAACAAGTATGCAGGCTTAAAGAAGTCCAGATCTCCAAGTTCCCATGCCTTTCATCAAAAAATGTAGAGCGAGCAAAAAAATTTCTAGGGCTTCACCCACAAAATGAAAACCAAATGAAATGACCAAGCAGAGCTCACAAGTCTATTAACTTGCATTGAAACTAGGGTTCCAAAACCCTAACCCATGGTTAATGATCAATGACTCATCAAATGCCAAGTGCCAAATCGAATGGCCATCAAAAATGTAGATTACGAAGTGATAAGCCTAGATTAACTCCACCAATGTAATTAATGCTAGGAACAGACCCTAACCTACGATAACAATATCAAGGGTGGTAGAGAAACCAAGGAAAAGATCCAAGGCCAGTAGAGCTCGCAAAAAATGAAGCTAACCGAGCCCAGTTAGGGTTTCTACCGCCTACGACCGGAAGGTCGAGTCATCATGGAGAGGGGCCAGCCCACGTGGATCAAATAATCATTCGCCAAGACTTTACAAAGTCTAAAGTGTGCATGCCCACAAAATTAAAACATATTATACGCCATGATCACTGAAAAGGTGATAATTGTATTATGTGCCAAGGCTCAAAGGTGGCGGAACTAATGCATGGTGGGCTAGCCCAAGGGTGACCCCCTTTAAATATTATATACATGCTAATGCCTGAGTCCACAATGTGGCAGCATCTAAAACCAAAGGTGGTCCCCACTTGGGGTTTAAACCAAAATTTGCAAGTGTCACTCATGTGACCATCCAAAAAAGTGAAGAAAATCAGAACATGTGCACATAGGAGGTGGTCCCCACTTCATCTTAATTTTGTAAATATGGCTAAGGTTGCATCTTTTTGCCTACACACAGGAGATGATTTTTACATGCCTTCACAATAAGACAAAATAGAGAAGATGACGAGCTTGCATGTGCAAAGAGAGAAGACTTGCCTAACAAGCAATTTATAATTTTAGCAAAATTTTCACCTTTCTTTCTTAAAAATAGAACAGTCAACTTCAGTTTGACTAAATTGTATCTAAGGCTGATAATGCCTATTTTTACCACATGCTTTAGTTGTATTATTTTATTCCTTTATTTATTATTAAATAAAGGATAAAATTAGGATGCATGGGCGAGTATAGCCTTTAGGCTATTTTTAGGAAGGGGGTGAACTTTTGCTATATATTGTGTGCTCTTGCAAAGCACAAAAGGGGGGATTTTTCAGAGAACTTTCCCAGAGAACTTTTGATATGAGTACTGAAGCAATTTCTGCCAGTTTTTCCCTCTGAGTGTGAATTATTCTTTTCCTTTCCAAGTTATTTTGCAGTCTTGTGTATGCCAATATTAGTCTTGTGAATCAATATTCCCTGATTAATCACTTTACCCTGCTGCAAATCTACTATTTTCTGCTAAATTTCATTGTGCATGTTAGCTTACTAGTGTTGTTGTGAACTTCCCTCAGTACAAAATAAGTACTTTTCCCTTATTTTCTACAGAAAGTACAAATTGGTTCGTGCACATAAAGAATTCTTCACAAATCAGTTGTGTATTCCACTCAAGTCAAGTTTTCATCCAAATTTGGTGTATCACCTTAGTATTTATTTCATTTTCAGTCACCTCTTAACCTTAAAACTCCCAAAAATAGTTTAGTGAACACCAATAAGGAACTGACCTTTTAACCCCGGAGGTTCACCTCAAAATAGGTATACCCACAGACCTGAGGTGTCGCAATTGTATCTACGAGAGAGAGATCTTTGCGGGCACTAGAGAACCCGCTACCATCTTGCTGCTGGGTGCACTTTTGATAGATAACAATTTTTGGCATGCCCAAAGGGAGCATGAATCGAATCGATCGCACGCAAATCCCACATTCTAGAGCAGATCAAAAGAATATTTATAGCAAATAAAAGTTACTTTATATTTATAGGGTTATCTTGATCTAATTTTGTAATTAACCTCAAAATTGATGACAACTAAAAATATAAGAAGCTAAAATGGCTAGAAGGTGACCAAAAAGTAGCGGGAAAGTTAAAAAAGGATCGGGACAGCCCTGGTAGGACCAGGGCACCCATGGGTACCCAATAACTAGCTTGGGTTCCCCAATAATTGATAAAATAACACAAAATGAAAAAATATGAATGGGCATGCGAGTGGAAAAGGTCAGGAATGACGAAAGTAATCAAAGTAACATGGCTAAAATATGGGGGTTAATTAGTACTTTCTTCACTAAAAATTCTTCTAAATAGTAGTATGTGACCGGGACTAAACATTACCTAAAGTTAATGATTTAATGTCTGTAGGGACTCTCCCTACCATTGAAACTTACGAGCGTATTTTAGACATCAAATGTGCCTAAGAAGATAAAATCCCTTGTTATCATCATAATCTGGGAAAGTTCTCTAAGAAACCTATGTGCTTTGATGATTACATGACTACTATCAATCCTAACAAAGACTTAAAATGTAAGTTACCTAAGGCCCCATATCATTTCCAAGATGAAAATGCTATGTTGGTTGAATCAACCATTAGTGTATAACTTGATGATGATCCCATGCATGTAGTCATGCTTGGTGATTTTTTTCCTCACCCGTGAGTGTCACATAGAAATCTTACGAAAACATACAAAGGTATTTGCATAGGCATATGATGGTATGGCTGAAATTTATCTTGAAATTGTCTCCCATAACATCATCACTCATCCGTAAATTGCATCTGTTTGGAAAAATATAAGGAATTTACCTCGCAAAATCATTAACGTATGTCATAAAGAAATCATCAATCTCTTAGATGTGAAACTCATACATACAATGGAATATTATGAATGGGTGTCCAATATCATCCCAGATTCGGAAGAAGGCTTCCTTAGCTCTCCGTAGTTGTATTGAATTTAGAAATCTCAACCTCACTTGTGTTAAGGATAAATTTCCATTACCCTCCATCGATGCCATCATATTCTCTACAACGGGCTACGTAATGTTCTCTTATGGATGGGTTCTTAGGGTATAACCAAATCCAAATTTCTCCTGAAGATCAACACAAGACTACCTTCACTACAAAATGGGGCACTTATTATTACATAAATATGTCATTCGTTCTCAAAAATGTTGGCACAACATATCAACGTGCCATGACACACATCTTTCACAACCTCATACATAAATTCATTGAAGTATATGTTGATGATATACTCATCAAATCATGATGCAATGATGATCACATGCATGAATTATACATTTCCTTAAGAAGCCTTCTCAATTACAAGGTCTCGACTCAATCTTAGAAAATACATATACGAGGTGACATTAGGAAAAATCCTAGGATTGTTAATATCTAAGTGTGGTATTGATGTCAACCCAATAAAGATTAAATCTATCCTCGACATGCCACGACCATCTTACATACAAGACATGCATACTTTTCTCAGAAATTTGGGGAAATATGATTATTTGTACCTAAGTTTACCTATCACACATATGTCATAAATAGACTAATTAGAAAATATATGAAATCGGGGTGGACTAAAGACAATCAACAAGAATTCAACAACATAAAATACTATTTGTCTTTGTTACCGTCATTACAACCTCCTTCGCTAGATTGAACTCTACTACTATACATCCTCCACTCTAGTGTATGTTGAGGAAATATTAGCACATGAAGATGAAAACAGAAAGGAACACACCATTTATGAAGCGCGGTATACATCCATTGAGCGATATTTTTTGAACATATAATATGTAGATACAAAGTTACTTCACTATATGATATATCAAACCACCTATGTCATTATCAATAAAAACCCCTTATAGTATATCTTCTCACAATAAATCCTTCACATGAATCCTATTAGGAAGTGGATACCCCTCACGGAATTCGACCTTCGTATCATCATGCGAAAAAAAGTAAAAGGCAAAGTCATAGCAGAACATTGGATGCCATCTACATGTTTTCTCCCTAACCCATTCATGATACATTACTTGATGAGGAAATCCTCCTCATTGAGGGCATAAACAATGTTATCTGCGTAAAAAGCAATGTTATTTGTGGCCATAAATATTTTAAAATCAAATAAATAATTAAAAAATACTATAAAAATTTAAAAATCAGCTTCATGCCCCGCATCTTTATAGCCTCTTAAAAATGCATGTTTGGTCAATATGTGTTTGGTCATGTTTTGGTTGTTAGACATAGTTTGCTGAAAGTACAAAAACTTAAAAAACACGTTCTTCCCCCACTACTAATAGCTTCCATCTACTTGATGTGTAATCTACACTTATAAAAAAGTTCTTCCCCAAAATCCAACCTAATAGCCACAAAATTGAGCAAGAGGTCATCATTGATATCCATTAGGATACATGGAAACTAAAATTTAACAGGGAAAAGTACCTCCAAGGAGATGGGGCGGTGGTGTACTCATCGATCCCTTTGGCCATAATTTTCCTCTCTCATATCAACTTGAATTTGAGATCACCAACAACATGGCAGAATATGAGGCTCTTATATTAGGTATAAAAGTTTCCTTAGCTAAGGGTATATCTTATCTTCATGTCATGGGAGATTCTCAGTTGGTATTTTGACAGGTTAGTGGCACATATCAATGTTAGAGTGAAAACCTTAAATATTATCATGACTTAGTGCATGAATTAACACCACACTTTAATTCATTTACCATTGAATAAATCCCACATGAAAAATACCTTGGCTGATTATTTATACACAACTACCACTTCGTTTCAGTCACATTCTAATTATCATGAGGATGCTCTTATACAAATTCATCAAAATCCGTATACTTCACCTCCCGAATATTCCCGATGTCTATCGAAGTTAAGCCCCATGACCCTACATAGACCCTTGGTATATTGACATACACCAATTTATAGAATGCTAGACTTACCTAAACAATAATGAATCTCAAACACATATATGAATACGTAAAAATGATCTTAAATACGTAATTAAGGATGAAATTATATACTATTGCAACTTCAAAGGTACCCTAATTTGATGCATTAACATAGATGAGGTTCCCCTTGTTTTAGAGGAAGTGCATGGGGGAACCTTTGGTGGCCATTATAGTGTTCATACTACTTCATAGAAGTGCCTACGTATGGGTTACCATTGGCCTACACTAGAATCTAATGCTCATTATTTTACCAAAAAGAGCCAACTGAGACAATATCACGATGATTTGATTCATTCCCCTCTAGATGAGCTAAAATCTATTCCTTCTCCCTTGCCCTTCACTTTTTGGGGATTGGGTAACATTGAGAGACTACCTCGATCCTAATATGATCATTTCTTGATCATCAAAACCACAAAATAATTTACTAAGTGGGTTGAAACTATGTCTCTCACCAATATTTCTAGCCTTACTACATCAAAATTCGTACTCAATCAAATATTTTTTTACTTTAGAATTCCCCATAAGATCATATTTGACAATGATATGAGCTTTAAATGCAAATAAATGAAACATATCTATGTTAAGTTCAAAATCAAACATTTATTCTCAACACCATATCATGCACAATGAAATGGACAAGCTGAATCTATGAATAAAACTCTCAACAAGATCTTACAAAATAAAATCTATAAATCCCGCATAGATTGGCACATAAAGCTATATCTTACATTATGGTCATACCGCACCAATGTTTGTATGGCCACTGGGGCGATCCCATTTTCACTTACCTATGGAACTGATGTAGTCCTTTCACTTGAGGTAGAACTCCCTTCGCTCAACATTTCCCTTTGTGGGATAATTATAGATGAGGAAAATGTGAAGTGCACCTCCATGACCTTGACCTACTAGAATAACAACATGATATAACTAATGCTTGCAATAGGAAATAAAATCAATTCCTCACCAAACAAAATAATAAAAAAAGTTGTCCATATACTTTTGATGTGGATGACCTAGTCCTTTAACTTGATTATACACATGATAAAGAATGAAAATAATCTTAGGAGTGGTGGGGTCTATGCCTCATTAAATATATTAAAATACCTAATATATATATTATATTCAAACCAATGAAGGGAAAATCTTTAAAGAACCAACTAATGTTCAATTTCTCAAGAGGTTTCATATATCAAGGAATTGGGAGTCATGGTACTCAACTACTATCTCTCATCCTTCTCCTCAAATTCAATTCTTCATCAACCTTTTTGAGAACATCAGTAACATTTTGGATTTTTACAGCCCTTTATTCCCAATAATATTTCCATAGTATTATGCACATCCTCTCTTAGCCTCACGATATTGGTTGGATTTATCTAATTATCTTATAGCACCTACCTAAGTTTTTTTTTCATTTCATTGTTTCTATCCTTCCTTTTGGATAATAATTCATATTCTATTTATATATACCTTTGGGTTCATGACGGTGTCTCTTTGTAACTTCTACAATATAGTTTTTGCACTTTTTAACATTGATGCCCACTACTTCCCTATATCACTATGATACTATGCCACCGTACCATCATGAAATCTCAACATCACTATGATATTAATCCTATAGTCCTCTAGATAGGTGATTTAGGTCTTATTTTACTTATGATATTGTTTCCTTTGATTTTTCTTCTCCACCTAGGTTTTGTAACATAACACCCACACATGGTGGGAAGAACCACATTATTAGTTATGAATTGGTAGGTATATTTCATTCTAGCTGGTCCTTTCAATACTTCTTTATGTACTTAATTTAAGTATCAATGTTACCGACTATATTTTTCCACCGACAACCCCACGTTGCGCTATTGTGACATGTTGTGATCAATGGTTGTGGCATATGTCTACACTTAATTGTTTTCTTTTCATCTTTCATCCATATTACTCAAAAAATTCTTTGTGCGAGATAAGAGTCACCGATACATCTATTTATAGAGTGGGTGCCTTAAGGGACTTGCCGGGAATGGGGAATGGTTATTCATGTAATAATTATGGGTTAGAGATAGTACACTAAGAGATTGTCATTATTTGGTCTTGGCCTTAGTTTTTCTTGCACTAGGTATCCTTGTCTTCCTAGGTCTCATGCACATTACATTCACAATTTCTTTCTTTTATTTCATCACTCTACACTTTTCTCATCCATATCCATGATCTATGAAACCTATTTTTAATTTTCATGACACCCTACCTATTTTTTAGCATCTATGACCAACACCATCACTCGGGTGATGGTATCGTTGTTTGATTTCCATTAGTTGAAACTATCACCTGTGGGAAATGAAAACCTACATATACCCTCACCTAATTTGACACTCATAAAAGGAATCCAAAATTATTCGAACTTCCTTTAGCTATGCTCTTTTGTGGAATCTTCGTATCATCTCACCTAGCTCTTATTTCATCTTACATCTTGCTTGATTGGATTGATACTCTTCTTCTTAGTTTGTTTCTTATACTATTAGGTCACATATAGGGAGTCTAGGATAGGAATGGTATTTACCTTCTCCACATAATAGTGAATCTCTCTTTGTATATTTCTTCTTTAGACAAATAGATGCATCAATGACCACCCTACATGCACAAGGTAAGTACTCTAACCATCTCTTGTAATTTTTCATAGTTAAATTCATTTCCTTCTTCATTATGCTATGTAATATTAGTATCTTATATGTGTTGATGTCAAGTTAACATAGTAATCTTATCCATTATCAGATCCTTAGCTTTCATTTCAGTTATTTCATGCATGCTTATTTCATTTATTGTTGATCTATACCTCTCCACACCCAACTACCTATATATCAGTAGGGTCCCTTTCATTCTCTTGACCGTGGCCTTGAAAACCATCGGTTGACCCAATGTAGAGATTATCGCCTCTATATATGTAACCCTAACACTCAATGTATCCCTTTTAAGTCCTCTTGTATGCCATTACATGTGTGTTTTGTACTCGTTTCCTTCATAACCTTGTAGAACTAATGATTTGGAGTGCATGTTAATGAGGCACATTGTTTCCCGCATATACTACCCATTTAATTTCTATAACTCTATTTTTAATTTAAATATCCTCAAAGGTGGTTAATTTCATCTTTTAGGGATAGAAATATAAAAATATTTAACATATGTAAGGCTATATAATCAATTCAATGTCCCTTTCTAACTCACCTAACACTTTTATAGTATATTATTGCAAATTTATCATTCAAAAGAATTCAAGGGAACTATAAATATACTGAAATTAGTTGCACTTGAACTAGATAAGTCCCTACTATATATATAAAGAATTAAATGATGTCAAAGATTCTATAATCCTTCATTTCCTATAATGCAATCGTATATACACATGTATTAGAAAGAGAAAAATCAATCTAATAATTATTAAGGGTTTCAAGTAATAAATTATTAAGTTACATAGTCGAGGAACATCACGTCACACTACTACCACATTGTGTAAACTCTTTACTATATAGTTAGCTCACTATCTTGGGGTTAGATGACATGAGCACACCCTTACAAGGTTTACTAGTTATTCTTCCTTACACAAGCACATAGTATCAATATAGTAGGTTTGATCCTTCAATGTCATGTAATACAACGATATGGCTCAGGATTTGGGAGCTTGAATGCTAAATGTAGTCCACCCTAACCACACATATAAATTTTCTAATTTTGTTTAATTATATCTCTGATAAAGGGTACTTTAAGTTTTCTAATTTTTTGCACATGATTATGGGTCATGAAAAATTCATTCAACCAAGAGTGACATATAAAGAATGTAATTTTTAGGAAAGAGAAAACAAGGACCTTATGGTCTAAAAATTTTGTATGCGGGAAAGTATATATCATTTCCTTGATGTCAACCTAACAATGTTTATGGTAGTAGAAAATATGCCACTTGTTAATGATATGTCTACAAATAATTAGGAGTAATTTTTATGTTGACAATAATTACTTATAAAGTGGATTTAGGTAGGTTGCGAGCTATAGCATTTGGTCAACCATCCAATGATGGATGTCTCTCTATAGTTTGAATATGATAACCAGAATTCCCTATAGTATTTTACTACCCACACCTACTCCAAACAACACTAATTTGTGTAAATTTTCTTTGGTACCAATTGTAATCTTTTCCCTTTTTCTTTTCTTCCCACATGAGCTATATTTTGTGAGATTTTTAAAAATAAAAAACATATTTATTTCCTTGTAGAAAAATCATATAGATCAAGAATCCAATTATATATAATTCATTCATATTTACATGGGTACATGTGAAACCCTCTAAAGACCAAAGCATGTATTTCTGTCTCCATTCATTGATGATTTTAGTAGGGAAAATAATTTTATTTTTGAAGCATAATTCGTAGTATTCAATATTTTTCATAGATTTTAAGGCCCTTGTAGGTGTAACACCCGCAAAAATGACGTTCTAGGAACACGTTGAAACCTTAAACACATATCCCAAAAGTTGCAAAAAAAAAAATTGTTTAAGTTGAAAGGTTATGAGGATGACAACCCCTAGGGTACATTAAATTCACCTAAAAATTATTCTCAACCTTACGATTGGGAACTGGTCTAGTCCAAAGATTAAATATTTCTAATTTATCTCTAATTCAATTAATTAACATTCAACTAGGAAGGTACCATAATTTACTTTACTTGGTTAAATTATTTCTTCTCTTTAATCAATGATTAATCCCAACATGGTCAACCTTATACTTCGTCATTTTGATTCATTATACCATTAGCTTTAATATCCCATATTTCATTAATTTACTAAAACATACTAGGAACTAGGAAAAATAATTGCACACTAAGGTAAATAAGTGGCCCCATTCACCCATCTACACATACCTTTAATTTTATTTAAACATCTATAAAATATATTCCTACCAAACAAAAGTAGGGTTGATCCTCAACCCTTAGATTAAACCAATCTTGGCCATTAGATCCTAGGGTTCCAAACTAACCCTAAAATATTTATGAATTCTTATTAAAACCTTTCCTTTATTCTATTCTTCTCATTTGGTCTATTTTCTTTTGTTAAAATTACAGGTTGGAGAGAAGGAAGCCATGGGAGCAAGAGAGGAAGAACTATGGAGGATTTTCTTCAAGATCAAGTTTAGATTTGTTTAGATTGTATTTTTATTGTTGTAATCTATTTCATTCAAGGATAGAAGGAGGTTTTCCTTTCCAAACTGGTTTTATTTCAAGCCATTTGTATTTGGGGTTCTTTATTTGGGGAAAACCCTACCCCCATTAACATAAATGAAAAAGAGTGATTTTAAATTACCATTTGAAGATTTTATTGCTTAAACCCATGAGATTTTCCATTGTTTGCTTGCTGGAGGTGTCCTTAGTAAATTTACATGCTTAAAATTTTAGTTATTACAATTTAAAAACTGCACAAATGTGGAACTAGAGATTTCTGCCATAAGTGACAGATCCGCCACCCCACCTAGGTGACAAACCAGTAACCACTGCCTTAAGGAGCAGCGTTTCTAAGACTACCACCTTTCCGAGGGGAGGTTACGAGACCGTCACTCTGCATAAGGTAGCGGTCATATTTCTTAGAAATAGAACCATCAAACCTAAGTTCTTCCAAAAATAAAAGTTGTTAAAATGTTTTAAATTACCTTCCGAACATGAATTTATATGCCTAAAGTTTCCAGTTGTAATATTTAGCTTCATTTAGTCATTCTCTGTTAAAATAACTCATTTTAAATAATTTCTTGTTCAAAAGTAGCAACAATAATGAATCATTTTGTTCAACTAATTTTCTTTCAATTCCTAGAGTAAAAAGATGTAAATCTACTTTAGTATCTTTATTTTTATTTTTATTTTCCTTATACACAATAATGTAATATTCCAACATAATAATAGATTTCAAATTTATTGTGATGCCCACAAATGTTTACACTCCAAACTATGTCTAAACACCATTATTCAACCTAGAAACATTATGAATGAATTTTTTTATATAAACAATCAATCCTTAAATCAAATTCGTTTATTTTCACATTAAGGTTAACAATAATCTTTAAATAAATCTAATCTAAAATACATTTCCTATGTTAACCTTATTTATGAGTTTTAATTTATTTAATTAGTTCGCACTTAATAATTGAAACCTTATGGATTGGCTAAATACTCCCGAATTTGCTTTAATACAATTTATGCTAATTAAGTTATCTTATTTAATTTATAATTAGAAGGTCATAGTCATTGAAATGTTTATTAAATAATTTCACCTTTAAATTATAAATTTATTTACTCAATATAAATATTGTTTTCCAATTAAATTCGATCAATTCCTTAGAATAACATTTAATTTAAAAATCACATAACAACCTTCTCAAGGATGTCATTTAAATTAATTTTCTTAACCATATTTAAATATTCTCCTAACACATAATTACTACATAACTCTCTTTATTTTTATGTTTTTTTGTTGAAATATGATAGTTTAATGGAATTAAAATTCCCTAAATTTTCTCTTAAATACATTTTGGAAATTTTACACAGAGGTTTTACTATGTTAAATTTGACGGCCAAATGACCGTCATAGCAGTTTTCCACAACACTAAAACAATGACGTCCATATGAGCATCAAATTTAAGCTACCTATAACATTTTTGTAGACAAAATTTTTGGATTTTTATGATTTAGCATATTAAATGCTTCATGTAAAATGCGAGTTTAAACATGCCCACAGGGTAATTTACTTATAAAAAAACATTCATTTGATCATTTAAAGTTTCCGACAGACTCACCATGAAAATCAAAATGATTTCTTTTCCATATTTATCATTCAATTACAAGTACATTATTTTACAAATAAATAAATAAATGCAAGTATTACAATCCTCCATTCGATGGTAGGAGAAATATGATAATGTTTACAAGAAAGTTTCTCTTCTTTTCTTCATTACAACATATATTCATCCTTTTATCAATTCCCAACTTCATAGTTTTTCTCCTTCATCTTTAAACACAAAAACAAGAAGGGGGAGTAGGCAACGCTCTCCACCCAACCATAATTCCAATGAGGAGCAGAAACCATCCTCCTCATTGGTCCCCTCCAACCATAGAGAAATAAGGAATGGATGCAACCAATGGAAACTTTCAAAAATGCTTCCACAATACAACACACATGCCAACAATATTCTAATACACATACAAGCACAAAACAACACCAAAAGAATGTAAATATTTTAAAACAAAGCTTAAAATCTTAAGCCAAGGGAGCAAGGAAATATGGGGATTTGAGGGAAGAGTTGGGTGCACAATAGTCAAATCAATAGAATCCAAATCAAATCAAAAGATCACAAGTAAAACCTACCTCCATTAAATGCCCATTTGTCACATGTAAAAATACTTTAATTAGAGTGATTAATAAACATAAATAAGAGCACACTAATTAACAATAATAAAGTGAAATGCAATTCAATAATAAATCTCATGCTCCACAAGTAAAAGGAAAAAGAAAAAAAAAAAAAGAAAATATTCAAAGCCCATGGTCACATTTTGAGGTTAACCCTCCCCATGGGAACCTCCTAAAACCTATCAACACACAACAATATAACAAAACAAAAATATGCCATGGTGACCTTCATTGCATCCATCCAATATTCTTCTATGGTTAGTCTCCTAACCCCCTCTTGTTTGTTGTGATATAGTTTCCTGCAAAAATCAAACAATACCTCTTCGGCCTCGTGGCCGCATCAAATACTTCAAAATAAAATACATGAATATTCATCAATAAAAATCATCATATCACGTAAATATATCATCATCAAATCTAAGCAATGTTATCAATCGTTTACATTTTTCTAACATTTCAATTATACCATTTCTACCAACATTAATCGAGATCACAAGACTAGTCCAAAATCAAAACATAATCAATACATCAAGGATATTGAGTGCCAGTACATATATGAAATAACAACACCTCATCATCGTCAATAAAAAACATATATATCCATGACTTTAAGAGTTCATAAAAAAAACAAAATGAGTCACAACATCCATAGTCTCTAACAGTAGTCTATCAAAATATCAAATGAGATCCAAGTCTCAAATCAACAGTGCTTAAAATCATAGTAAAATAAGTGTCGAAGAGGAGTGGGTGTTACATTTATTGTCTCTTTCCATTTTCACTACAACTTCTTAGCTTAAACAACTAATAACAACTGAACTCTATATAAAAGTTTACTAAGCATGCATGTTTTTTTACATATTACAACTTCTATATTTCTTATTTCTTATTCACAATGATACAATTTCACAATACAAATAAAATTTCCTTTACCATTGAGCATGTCTCATTTATTTTTAAAAATAAATAACTTCTTTTCACACAATACAAGCTAAAAATTCAAATAAAGATAATAACTTTTCTTTTCTATTTCACAAGACTAATTTTACAACATAATCTTTCTTTCTCTTTTCAACATACAACTAAAAATTAAGGTAAACTTCATATTCCCACAATAAAACTTTCATCACTAATAATTAAATGTAACTTACAAATACTACATTTCCTTTAAACAAAAATACAATATTACAATCTTCCACCTTTAGTGGGAATAATAGAAGGCTTAATCACAAGGAAGGATTTCTTGAAGGCACCAAAAATCTCCAACTTTCACACCACCAATAAGAGAGCCCCACCATGCTTCATTTGATCACAACTAAAAATGGGGGAGACGCAAAACTCTCCACCAAACCAAGAATTCCAATGAGGAGAGGAAGTCATCCTCCTCATTGGCCCCTAACCCCAACCACATTCAATGGAAAAAATGTATTCAACTCGTGGTAACAAACAAGCTTCCACAACACATAACCAAGATTTACAATCATATCAAAAACATAAACAACTCAATACTTCAATCATAATAAGCACAAACAAATATACAAGAATTCAAAATGCATGAGCCAAAGGAGCGAGAGCCTATGGGGACGTCACTTATGCATCCCAATGGGAAATGAGTGCCCACCTTAAAAACCTACGATAAAAATCTCAAACCCCTACACACTCTTATGCTTCCCACAAGAACCTCTTATTCCTCTCTCAAGAACCTCTTATGCCTCCCCCATTCTCTTATGCCTCCCTACAATCTCTTATGTCTCCCTACAATCTCTTATGGCTCCCTCAACAAAATAACCAAGTAAGAAATGCAAGAAATTTCTTGTCCAAGGTGGGGCACTCAACCCAAAATCCCTCCAAAGAATGAAATAAACTCTTATGCCTCCCCACATGAAATATCCCCATAGTCCCCTCCTACACCACACTTAGGCAATCTACCCAAGCACCCAACAAGCATAGCAAAACACTCAAAATAAGCACATATGCATACAAAATAAAAGAAAGCATTTAACAAGAGTTTAGCTCCTACCTTTCCATGGTAGAGCTTGATCCAAGAGCATACACCAAGCTTCTTCAAGCCCAAACAAACACCAAGAAGCTCCAACAAATCCACAAACACTTCCCAAAATCCTCCAACTCCCAAAATGCAAGAGCACACAAGAATGAAGTAACCCCCAATCAAGCAAAAGAACTTGAATAAATAGAAAAGGGAGAGAGGAGGGTGAGGTGGCTCCATGTAGGATGCCACATTAGTCCTCCTAAATTCCACTTAAACATTCAAACTTCAAACTCCAAAGAACAATTAATAAGTGGGTGAAAAAATGACATTTTACTTGCACACACAAACCAAGCTCACACCTTCTAAGGACAAAATTAATTACAAGAAATAAAGTGCAATAATATTTTACCTTTTTGTCCTCCCAAAGCAGCTAATGGGGTATAATTTTGACTCCCCAACCCATAGGTAGGGTTGGCATAGCAATTTAAGAGGTGTCGGACAAGTTTTACTTGTCCCACAAGCCTTCCAAATTGGCCTCTAAGGCCAAATTCGAATTTCCATGAAGGGGTAGAGTGTACAACACTCAAGATCCCCAAGCACTCAACTTTCAACACAAAATCCAAGAGAAATATAGCCTAATAAATAAATTCCTTTGGTCACATCTATAATTAGTTTAGGACAAGATTAAATTAGCTCTAATTAAGACACTACAACCCATTAATAATAAAGGTTAAAATACATACCCCAAATTCCAAATAATTAATACAATGAATTACATCACTAAAATCACATACTAACATCAATTAAAGGAAAAATAAATAAAAGAAAAAACATAACCCCTTGGTCACAATTTACCCCTAACATAATTCAAACACACACACAAATATATGTTGACATGATGACCATTGTTGAATTCACCTAGAATTCCAATTCGGTTGGTCTCCAATACCCCGTAATTTGTCGTGATATGTTTTTCTAAAAACACATAATACCCTTCTGGTCTCATGGCCATATTAATGATGTTGAAATAATAAAACACTTACATCTAACTATCAATTTTAAACATCAAAAATCATAACTTCTATTTCTAAGACCAAGTAATTTAACAATTATTCCCATTTTCAACATTTTGATTCTACTCATACATCAGTTAGCAACTAAGATCAAAGACCAACTAGATCATCAGATTAAGAAATACTTTCACTCATTCACAATTTTGCCAATCTCCAATATCAATTAAATCACAAAATAACTTTGAACATCATAATAAAAATCACAAAATGATTTGAAATATCAACATATATTTATCTTGACAACACATCATTTCTTCCATACTTGAATGTCTATCAAAAGTTAATTAGTTCGGTTACAATAATGTCTATCCTTCAATTCCCATATCACAATGTGTAAATGTCATTTTTCTATTAACATCTATCAGTAATAAAGCACAATAGTGTCTATGTATCCAGTCACAAGAGATAAACCAATTACAACAAAACAATCTCGAAGAGTAATGCTATCACAATCAAATTATGACAATGCAAACATTCTAGCTAATTTTTTTATCCTTAAATTCCCATCAAGGTCCATGGTATGACATATAGTTAAAATAATAATGATCAAAACACAAAGGAGTCATGATGCCCCACACATCTCATTAGTATGCTAATTAGTATAAAGCAGCAAGGTTTACAATTATAAAAATTCGGAAAGATAATCATGTTTCATTTAGTGTCAAAGAGAAGTAAACATTACATCCCCCTCCTCTTAGATTTGACTTCCCCCCCAGATGTGACAGAGAAAGAGTTAGGAAACAAATCAAAAGAAATGGAATGACATCCTTTGTGTAATTCCTTTGCTTCAACAAGTGGGGTCTATAGAACTCATGTTTGGGTTCAATAAAATTTAACAAGAAGAAATGAGATTGAAAAAAGGTGAGTTCCAAAAAATTAGTAAGGTTGTAAACATATAATTCTATAGAGTAAATCTATGTTGTCAACCAAGTTCCAGCATATAACATCAAAACATTAAATGGTCAAAGGAGTCTCAAAAATAACCAGCAAGGAAAGAAACAACTGAGAGAATTTTGTGCATTCAAAATGACCATATAGTCTCCCATGGATCCCACACACTGCGACAACACAAGCTAAGGCTTACACTAAGGTTAAGTTACGCTTTCAAAGTTTTTTATTAAGACAAGGCTAGCAAATATCAACCATAACTATCAATTTATATGAGAAAACATGTCTACTCAAAGGTCTCACAATTTTTGATATCACACAAGAAGAGGTTTAGCAACAAGGAAGGGCACTTAAGTTAGCCAACACATTTACGATCAAGAAAACTATTCATGGGAAGCACTTCTACAACCCAAGAGGGTACAAATAAAATTTTCATGGAAATACTAAGGAAAACATGACCTTAAGGTTTTATATAACTTGATTTTACATTCAAGAATGAACACACAACACTAACCTAATTTAGAAATGTCAAACATTTAGAAGGAATTTACACTAGAACTAACATATCAATACAATAGGCACCACTCACTCTACACAACACAAAGGGATTTATTTACCTTAAACCTTGCTCAAGTTCGAAATAGCCATAAGAGAGCACATGCATAAGTCATAACACCAAAGAGAACTCAAGGGAGCTAGAGAGAAGAAACAAGTAATGAGAGGTGCATCATACCAAAAGCGAATAAAAAGACCTTATAGAAACAACTTGCACTTTCCTTTCGATGGAAAAAAGGCAACAACCACAAGGTGACTTAAGCAAAAGAAGAAAGAGGATTTCTCAAAGTTATCTCATATCCTTAACATATGTTTTCTATTAAAAATTACAATGACCTATGTCCCCAAGGACTAAATCAACACACAAGGAGGTTGTTTTCTTAAAAAAAAGAGGTAAGACCCAATCCTAAAGGCCACAACTCACACTCATCAAGGTACAAGGAAACAAGGGTACGAAGAACCAAACTCCTACAAGGGAAAGGCACATACATCTATGAATCAAGGGAGTACTATGCAATTAGAACACATCACTATCAACAAGGTGTTTCACAATTTTGGGTAGGCAATAGAACTAAAGGTTCAACTATACTCAATACATAAATCTTATTTTTTTTATAAATTGACTTATTAATTCCAAAGTTATAGTTTTCTTGTTAAACACAATCCTTACAAGTTTTCTTGATTAAAACTTCCTTTTATTATGACATCACAAGTTTGTGTTATAAAGAGCACCACTAAGGTGGCATGATCTCTCACCATTCTGAATAGGTGGAAACAACATTTATTTTACTTCTAAGGAAGGTAAAATGAGAAAAATTTCCTTTCTATTTTCTTTCCACATAGTTGATTTCTTTTATTAATCTACCAAGATTATATCAAGAAAACGTCTTCTTTTCCTTAATGTTCTATTTTATTTATTTACTTTTTGTCTCAAAAACCAAGCTCCTCAATTAGGGTCTCATTATGATCAATTAATCATTTTATCAAATAGATTTTAATGAGAAGGAAGAGGTAACCAAATCACATTATTAATTTCATGGGAGAGAGAGATGAATCAACACATTACATTTTTAATTCTATAGGAACAAGAGGAATTCAACATAGCAAACACATCATTAATTTCATTTGAACTAGGAATCTATCATTCAACATGTACCTCATCAATATTTCAAGGGTTTACAAATGATTACAAGCATCATTAAAAATTCATTGTGGGTCTCTACAAATTAAAAAAGAAGTTACAAGGAAGACAAATTAAAGAGGCATATTTAATTTTACAAATTTATGAGGTTTAACAATGTTTGTTGTGTAGGTTAAAACATTTTACTTGCATAATAAGACCAGGAAAGTTTTCAAATCAACACCCATATTTCTGCAAGATGCCACCAACCAAGCAACAAGATGACTATGCAAATTTTACTCCAAGGACACCACATTCCATTAGAAAACATCAAATACAAGAGAACAATCAATTAATCTATTCAAACATGGACTCTATGACCAAGAGTTATAGTTTTAAAAGAAGGAGCACAATATAAGCACCATCGAGATTAAAAAAAAATAGGATCTACCAAACTAGCATCTCTAAGAGCAAGGTTCAAAAGACCCAACAACATCCATAAGTGTCTCCACGTAATCCAAATATTAATACGTCATAAAGGTTTTATTCATAAAAATCTAAAGGGTTAAGACAAGGGTAACCTTATTCATAGGTCAATGAGATCAAGAAAAGAACACTTAATTAAACACACTTCCCGAATGGGCTTAAATCTAACCATAGTTACCAAGATACATACAATCCACAAGTCAATACTTTCCATAAAGAAACAAGGAAACCATGATAAAACTTAGCATGCCATTATGGAACATCACTACCAAAAAAACACTTATCCACTAGAATATACATTCAAACAAGATTCAATCCGACCTCACACAAACCATAAGCCCATAACAAAACACATCTACTCTGATGAGGATAAAAGCTCTTACCTTGTTGTAAGAGAATCACCACCACAACTATCAAACTACCAACAAGGCCGCCCTACACAACAAACTCTCTTTCTCTAGAAGACTAAGTAATGAAAGAGTCACTCCAAGATCCTAGGGACACTCAAGTTTCCATCATTCCAATATCAAGGAATAATTTAAGGCACCTAAGAAGACATTCAAGGCACCTAGGGTGTACCCCCATATGATAGAATGTCACAAAACAAACAACGTAGAACCAACTCAACAACAAGCAAGAAAGAGTCACGTAACATTTAGCTAAGTATCCAACAGATAAATGAGCTTCGAGTCACCAGTCAAAGTAAAATCCAAGAAATATTGGAAATCAAGGAAAGTGGCTAAGTAGCTGCATTGCAATGTCTGAAAATTCTCACAAAAATATAAATAACTAAAAGAGTCTCAGAGCTTCTCAATCCAATCATAAAATAAGGTGCTGGTCCTTGATAAAATAACACAAGTTTACGAATATAAAAATATACGAAGTCAACATCACAATCACTTCAGCCCTCCTTGGCCACTAATAGGGGTACTATACCTCAAGCTCAGTTATAAGAATGCATACGCAAGGCTGGATCAAAAGTGACACCAAGACCTAATATTCACTTACTCATACGGGGATTAAGTCACCAAAGTGGCAACCAAAACTAACTCATCCAACCACTTGAAGGAAAGAGGGGAACTTTAGATGACTAAACAACTTCTATTTTACTCTTTCTAACCCTAGCACACAACCACCAAATCCAACCACAAGACTCACACCATACAATGTATCATTCCAACAAGGAATATTCCAAGAGGTTTATCACATCATACGACTAAAGAAAAAGTTAGTACTCATCAAAAATCATCTTTCAAAGGAAAACAAGTTCTTGTTACATCAGAATTTTGTAAGAATATCCATTTAATTTGACATTTTTAATTATCTAGGTTTGACAAAACACCACTAGGTGAGTTTAGTAATTTGAACAACTTTATTATTTTATTATTATTTTAATCACGGGGTTCAAGTCATGCAAACTGCTTTTTGTTTTCAATACCATCCTAGGCTCCAAGCATTGAACCTATAGCTCTAATACCAAGTGTAACGCCTGTTGGTACCCAAATTTAATCTCCTTCAAAGACCAAACAACATCATGGATTTTGATAGAACACTCGAGAGGAAGATAGATAATCATGTATATCATTTCATAGCCAAGGAATCAATCTATCTGACTTGTTAGCACTCAGGTTTTGAACGGAGTGGGTAGCACCTTAAAAGGATGTGATCTGATCCTAACTATTTTAGGTTGTGCCTTTCAACCAATGTAAAAGAACATATTTTGTAACCTCTGTTCAAAGAATGCTGGTAAATCCTTCTTTTACATGAATTTCATAGATAATACCTTGGAAAAATATGATCAACACACCAAATTTTACTCTCACGAGTTGTCACTTCCAGATCATGGAGATGTTTTCAAAATAAGGCAAAGGTTACTAAATACATTCAGGACCACGATTGCTCTTGCATGTTTTAGAAACAAAGATTTTGCATTTGTATGCACACAGGAAAAACATGGGTAATACAGGTAGGATAGGTTGTTTTTGAAGAAATTTTTTGGTGGGAGGTGGGGCAGGATGAACTTAACTCGCCAGATCCTTGAGAAATATTACAAAATGAAAGGTTAAACCAAAAGAATGCCACAGAACAACCAAAATGTTTCTTTAACCAGAATATGTGCTTCAATGGAGGCCCAGATTAGCATTTTTTCATACAATCTATGAGAATCTAACATGAAGGCTTGAGTTAGGAAACCTAAAAATCAAGATATAAGCCAAATCACTCCTAAGGTACACACAAAACCTTACAGACAATCTTTGATAAACAGATGAAAGAGAAGTGATTTTAAATCGTTTATTTCACTCCCAGATGAAGGATCTTCCAAGAAATGAAATTGCAGATGCCACTAAAATGTCACAAGCATTGAGACCTATGTGATTGAATTAGATTTTGAATACAAGATTGCAATAGAAACAAGAAAAACTACTCGTATACATTCAGAAATAAAACAAACACATTTTGCTCAAGGTAACACGAGAATAACTCATATTTGATCAAATTTATCAGCTAGGGTAAAGTTTCTAGAACAATCTCAAATCTTCTCAATGGTTGTACACTCGCAACCACCTTGACACGAGCAGATTTGATACAAAAATAGATATATAGATTTCTCAAAATGCTTCTCAAAAAGATGGGCTCTATCTATATTTCTATTAGAAAAATTACTCCCGAACCCTTACACTCTAACCTCCAACCATTTGCACAAAAAAATGTGCCATTTATAACATTTACTAGAGAGCCCCTTCTTCTCCAAAACAAAAACGTTTATAGCACCGAGTTCTCACCATGATTTTGATAGCGATTCTCATAATCAAATATGTAAAAAGTTGTCAGTGCTCGAGGGGAAGATCTTATAAAATATATCCCACACTCAACTCCTTCCTCTGGTAGATCACTCTTTCTTTAATTTTCCAACCACTTCCACCCCTAATCAGTCAAATCTGGCTCCTTACGTGCTCGGGAGAAGAAAAATGGAAAATCCGATTGAGTACAATAGTCAAACCATTTTAATGGAGAAATATGTCTTCCGATATTTCCACCAAACTCAAATATCAACATTAACTACCCTATCTATTTGGTGTGTTGGAAATACCAATAAATCATGAAGACTAGCACTTCTAGGTGTGTTTCAAGAAAATGGGGGTAAAAATTAGATTCAGACTCTTAGCTATTGTTGATGTTTACTTTGAATTTGGGTCATCCACCTGGAAGATTCAAACTTAAAAATAGACCGGGGATTCCTCTAAATTTTTACAACTTTTGAAAAAATTGAAAAAAATTCCATTTTTCTTCACACCTCCGTCCTAGGAAAATGAGTTTGAAACATGTCCTGAGGTGGGTCCCAAAGGAACCATGGATAAATTCTGCCATTTAACCCTCTTTTTATAAAGGAAATCTTTCCAAGTTTTCCCATGCAGCTCCGCCCTTGAAAAACAGGCCTAACATGTGTCCCAATGTGGTTCCAATAGAACCGTGCTTCCCATTTTAGTTTTAACTCTTTTCTCCCAAAAGGAAAATTTTCCAAATTTCCCGAGAGTCTGTACCTCTGCCATTAACTAGAGAAAGCTTTGACCTTTCCTTTAACGGGCTTGTGGGAAATTTTGAGGTTTTTAGTCATTTACATGTCAAGGGTAAAATAATCCAAATTTCCCCCGATGGTTTGCCTCCCCGCCCCTTTGAATTTTCAAACCACCACGTGTCACCATGGCGCACCTTGAGATGGTCCTAAAAATTTGATACCTTGAATGAGCACGGGTTTGCCACATGTCTTGACCCGACAAAGTTTGTCTAAATGCTTGAAGCTCAGCGGAAGGCGCCACGTGTCACACTCCAAGGTAGTCTCCTTTGGCCATTGAAAATTCTAAGAAAAATGAAAAGCGAGTAGAGACCTCCACATTTCCTAGACCTCTCGAAACCCTTTGAAAAATACTAAGTATGGGAAGACCTAGTGAAATCCTCCACGTGTCTCCATGGCACAATTTCAAAATGGTGCCCAAAACAGAGACCTTGAATTAGCACGGGCTCTCCATGTGTCCCCATTTATTGCCACACTGTTTTAGCTACATAAAAATATTCTATGTTCGGAAAAGTATCGAAACCTCCACGTTTCCTCCCGGTGCTACTCTAAGGCCAAACCAAAAAGTAGATCTTCAAACGAGTCGTCGTTCCTTCACATGGATGCATTTTTAAGTTGAAATAATTCACGAGACATTTTGAAGTACCCAGGTGAGCCATGTCCAAGCAAAAGGTGCCACATCCCTTATCGATGTAAGGATGTAAATTTGACTTGGAGAAACACCCGTCAAACCGTAAAATACAGAAAAATGATCATTCAAGCCCGAAAATGAAAATTTCTCCAAGGACATAATTTAGAAGTGTTACAAGGCTCAAATATGTTTCTCAGAGATACATCCATTCATTTTTCTTCAAGTATTTAGGGAGGAAATGATAAGGAAGACAAATCTTGACCGTGGAGAACGGAAAACATGGGAGAACCCAAGTTTTTAGATGAATAGATCTTGGGAGACCCAAATTGCATACCCTTTCCAGAGAAATGAAGAAACAAGGAGAAAACCATGGACCCATAAGTGATATATGACCTTTGAATAGATTAAAAATGGGAACAAAGATTAACCAGGCATAACACGGGGAAAAACAAAGTGATAGAGGCCGCAAATCGATAGATCTTCAAAGGTAAACTGGGACGAGACTATTTTGAGCACCAACATTGGCTCCGACTCAGGGATGGGAACTCCTTATGGGTGCCAAAAAAAAAAGGTAGACCAAGTGCCAAAATATCCATTAGGAAAGAAAGTCAATTTGTAGAGCGAGTAACAGAAACCAACAAAAACAAGTCACCGAGGAATAGAATGCAGACAAAAACACTAAAGACACAAGACAAACAACAAACTATACATTGTACACAAGATTTTTTTCCTTGATTTTAGGGTAATCAATCTAAGAAATGATTCAAACACCTACCATTAATAGGTAGCTCAAGCAATTCACCATCTAAGTCCTTAAGGAAGAAGGTATGCTCACCAATCATGATATCAATGGAGTAAGGGCCCATCCATAATGAGTCAAAATTTCCATGCTTTCCCTTATCTTCATGCCTATTATCACATAGCAACACAAGATCTCCAATGTTGAAAGCCCTAGGAGAGGTGAAATAAATTCTTTAGTTTCTCTATGAACTTTACATGCCTCTGGTGGGATGCCCTCCTCTCTTCATTAAGCTCAATAATCTGGCTGATGTGAGCATCACAAGGACCTACCTCTTGATCTTCTAGCTATTACATAAACTGATATGAAGATAGTTTCATATGAAGAGGCAGTAGGGCCTAAGTCCCATATACCAACTCAAATGGACTCTTTCCAGTGACCCTCTTGACAGTGATCCTATCTGTCCAAACAAAAAAATTCAACTATTCACCCCACTTTCTCTTGTTTTGCTCCAATGTTCTTTTGATAATCTTCAACAAATTTTTATTACTAGACTCAGCCTGTCCATTTCCTTGGGGATTATAATTAGAGGCATATGTCAGGTTGATCCCATATTCTTTGCACATTTTCACCAAAGGTTTAGCTCTAAAGCTCATGGCATTGTCAGCAACAATCTTGGCTGGCACCCCAAACCTACAGATGATATGGTTTAACAGAAAATCCATGACAATTTGGTGTGTTGCTCTTTTGGTGGGGATTACTTCCACCCACTTGGTGAATTAATCGTCGTGGCTATAAGAATCCACTTGTGTCGAATACTTGAAGGTTCTTAAATCTTGCCAATGAAATCTATTCCGCATTTCTTGAATCCAGAGATTGAATTGATACAAGCTGCAAAAGAAGGGAGCACAAGCTTTCGGTCTTCTAAAGAAGCACTGCAACTCACATCTTCTAACCAAAAGAGTCATATCCTGAAGAGATTTGACCACCAATAACCAGCCCTCGGGATTGTGTATGTTGTGAGTCATGAGTCTTGCAGCAAAATTTCCCACACATACTACTTCATAGAGAGATTAGTAATTATCTTAGGGGCTTCTTCTTCGAGATGCATCTTAATAGGACTCCCTCTAGGTTCTTCCAAGCCAACCCATAATTAGTAATGACATATTTTTGTGAGGCCAACTTAAAATCTTTTTCTAGTTCTTACTTAAATGATAAAGGTAGTATAAGTGTCGAGATAAAACATCACATCCTTGTACCACTCAAAACTCATCAACCTTTCAAAACACTTTCCCTTTCTTCTTCTACCTCATTTGCCTCAACGGTTTGCAACTTTCTCTTAGCCATAATCTTAGCCAAGCCCAAACCTCTCACCAACTTCATGGTTTGGATATCCATGTCATATTCTTGGAACATGTTCAACCACTGGCATCTCTTGCTTGAAAATTCCATCTCAGACAAGATGTCTTTCACCATGGTGGGGGAACATAAGAAACAATTTTAGAACTTAGAATATAAGGCCTGAAAACATTTTTTGCTTTTATTAAGGAAAATGCTTTCTTTTCCATCATAGTGTACTTCATCTCAGCCCCCTACAAGGCCTTACTGAAAAAGGAAATTGGCCTCTCATCCCCTTCATCATCCTTCTCGCAGAGGACAAAAGTAATATTGTTCTCTCGAAGCACGGAAAATAGTTGGAAAGGCTTATTATAATCAAGAGCTGCCAAAACATGGGCATGTTTTAATGCCTCCTTGATTCCATGGAAGGCTTGGATGGCAGAATCCTCCCATTTGATGACCTGGTCTTTCTTCAACATGGAAGTGATTGGGCTGGTCAACTCAACAAAGTTTGATATGAATATTCTGATGAAATTTATTTTCCCAAAGAAGGACTGAATTCCTTTCTTGGGATTGAGACCTTGCTAATAGCCTCTACTCTTTCTAGATCAATCATCACTCCTTCTTGTGACACAATGTGACCAAGCAACTTTTCCTTCTGCACTCCAAAATGGAACTTCTTTGGATTGAGTGAGATGCCATATTCTCTACATCTTATTAGCATCTTCTCCAAGTGTAACAAGTGTTCACTTATCTTTCTAGAAACCACAATCACATCATCTTGGTAGATAACAATAGACTCATTGATGTAACTAGAAAAAGCAACATCCATTTCCCTTTGAAAGGTGGATCCAACATTCACTAGACCAAAGGGCATCTTGACATACACATATGTTCCCCAAGGAGTCGTAAAGGTTGTCTTGATCCTTTCTGATTCCTTCACCACAACTTGGTTATAACTAGAGAAACCATCCAAGGTAGAGAGCAATTCAGACCCAGTCACTAACTGTAGTATGTTCTCCATATTTGGTAAAGGATAATTATCCTTCATTGATGCTCTGTTTAGATTTTTGAAGTCCGTACATAACCTGATATCACCATTCTTCTTTCTTACTGGTACTAGGTTTGCAACCCAAGAAGAATTCCTAGTGGGCTAACTAATCCCTCCATCTCTCGGCTTCTTGATTGCTCTTGCATTTTGAGAGATAAGAGTGGGTTAATTGGCCTCTATTTCTACTGAATGGCTTTTCTTTAGATTCCAAGGGAATTTCATGTTGAAACAGTCCTCTCTATATGTTTTTAGTTTAGAATAGTTCCAAGCCATGCAATCTTGGTATTTCTTCAACAATTAGATGTATGATTGCTTCTCCTCCTTGCTGATATTGTTTCCTAAAAAAAAATTCCTTGGCTTCTCCTTTGTGCCAAGGTCATGCTCCTCAATGTCCCTTAAGGTTGCCATGCATCTTTTAACAATGTGATCAACATTATCAAAATTGGACTCAAGAGCAACCATTCCTCTAGGAATGGTATTGGTTTTTAGCTGGATGATGCCCTTGCCAAAAAAGGTTTCTTTTCCTTCTGTTGTACATACCATTGGATCCAAATCAATACATTGATCAATAAACTGCTCTATTTTTCTATAGAAATATTTTAACTTGAGCATCATCATCAAAAACCTTCCAATGTTTAATGTTGTCAGGAATAGAAGGTCTTGTTAATATCTCAACATTATATTCACAATATGGGGACATTGTACAATTGTCAAACTAAGACCCCAACACTGCAATATTGTCTACCAAGTCATTGAATTTCCTATCATGATGCACTATGTTGAATGAATCAAACATATCAATAAGATCCCAAACTGCATGCTTATACTATTTCATTCATTGATTCTTTATGGCATACAATTTTCTAACTTGTTTTACAATTAATTCTGAGTCTCCTTTGACAATGATGTCCTTGATACCATATTTCCAATCAATTCTTAAACCCAACAACAATGCCTCATACTTAGCAATGTTGTTGGTGCACTCAAAGTTGAGTTTGAAGGAAAAAACAAATTTTTCTGACTAGGAGAAAGTAGAACAACACTAGCACCATTCCCAAACCTGGAGAAAGCTCCACCAAAGAATAGAGTCCAAGGAGAGCCTACTTGTTCAAGACACTGCATTCCTCAATCTTGTGCTCCTTTCCATCAGCAAATCCTACAAAGTTTTCAGCATCAACAGATTGTGTACAATACTTCATAGGATGCATTGTTGGGATCCCGAATAAGATGCAAAATTTTCTTTTCTCCATACAACCCGACAAGGCTTCCTTCAATTGGAATGGTGGCATAGGACATATCCGTTTGGACACTCCCACACCAACACTTGTAGCCCATTTTATTGACAAGAAGCATGGCCCACTTGGCTAGGTAGCCAACGATGAAAACATCAAGTTTTAAATTTTTACTTGGGTAAGCTACAAACTACACCACCAAACCCTTCACACATCCCACTACTAGAATTTCTTTGGAATCCATGGCATTGCCCTTCCCATATGCTACTTTCACTTTTATATTTAGCTCGTTCATGACTTCTGAGGCATGACATTACATGATGTCCCTTATTCAAACATGTAGTTGTGTAGCAATCTATTCTTAATGATCATGGTAGTGAAGAATGGATCCACATTTAGTTGAGATTCCATAAAGGATGTCGGGTAAGTGCAGGAAGTTGATGGACAAATATAGGGTCATCCATGGACGTCATATTGCAAAAAAAAAAAGTGAAATCTCAACTTGTAGGGATTATTAGCTATACATCCACTCTAAATTAGAAAAATTTATATAAATATGAATCGTAGAATTCGAAATATAGTTTCTAAAATACTAATTTTTGTAAAAAACGGACAAGTTTAGCTATATTAAACACTTAAAATTATATGACTTATTATTTTTTTTCAAAAACTTATAAGATTATAGTCCGTTTTCCCGCATTTTGGATGACCAAATCTTGTTATTTTTTTTTACTTTGGTGAAACGTTAGATGTAGTTATCTATCTTGGGATGGATTTTATTTTGTATTTTTTTTTTTTGATTTTTCCGTGAAAGTGGTCTGAAAATATTTAGAAAATGGAGCGCTTTACATTTGCCCGCCATAACTATATCAAAAATATCGAAATCAATTTTTTTTTTTTTTTAAGGTGTATAGAATTTGTCCATGCTTGGGATGGTATAATTTTTATCATATTTTGATAAGCGAAACAAAAGTTACTGATCTTAAACGTAGACATGAACATTCACGAGAAAAATTGTCTTAAGGACCATTGTTAGTAATAAATTATAAAATGATATTTATCTTATTCTATTCACTTTAAAAACAATATTTTTACAAAGATAAGAGTCTACCCTACGTGATGGCACCATTTTTGTGAAATGTTTTCAGTTTTTTAGCATGGTTCAAGTCTTTGGAAGAAGCAGATTTGAGGTTTTTGACCTTTTGCACTTCATAATGACCTTCTATAGTTTTGGTTGGGAAAAACAAAGATTTTCCGAGGCTTATGTTCGGAAAATACATCCGTGATCACGGCTTTTGTAAAAATACCGCTGACGCGCTTTATAAAGCGCGTTCGCGGTTTATAAAGCGCTGGCCACCATTACTGCTGAATTACCATGTGTTTTTACTCTCGACCTTACCGTGCATTTAATTATCTGAAATTCTATCTTTTTCCGAGCACATTTTTTTATCACCGAAAGCAAAACATCATGGGAGACAAAAATGAAGTGAAAAAGGAAGTCATTAAGTAAAAAAACACCAGATTTAATTAGAGGCCAACAAAATTGAAAATGCTTTGAGCGAATGCGGAAACTTCGTGAATCTAGAAGAGGTTCATCTTCAATCCCAACTATTGTAAGCAATGAAGAATTAGGTAATGTTTCTACTGTCAATGTTGAAGTTGAATTAAATACTCGTGATGAAGAATTTTTACTTGTCAATGTTGAAGAAGAATTAAATACTCATGATATAGCAAATGTTGAAATTGAAGGAGACAATGAAAATGTGAATAAGGAAATTCATGTTGAAACTATAGACAAGCAAAATTTGACAAAAACACCTCCTAGGATTTTACATAAGAAACCTAATTTTTTGATTGAAATTGATGAAAACATTTTGAAACCAATGTCTGACAAACTTTCTGAACAACAAATCAGAAGAAAAGCCACTGAAATTTGGGATAATCATTTTGAAATTTTAAATGATTCCCAAAGATGTTAGTTGTTGGTTAGTTTGATGAAATTGATTAAAATGAGACCTACATTAAACACCTTAGGATTGACAACATCTAACATACGTGGTCAAACCTCTACAATTGTTGAAAACCTTCATGATGCATATCACACTGTTGGTGTCAAGAGACGCACTAGGGATAGTAATATTGTGCGTCGTGTACTTGCTACTAGTGTTGTAAGTGAATCAATAAAAAAATAACGTTTGATTACGCAAACAAGTCGAATGTTGCAAGTTAATCGAAAAACTCTAATGAAAGCAATTGAAAGACGTAATATCCTTCAATCACTCAATAATGTTGATTTTTGGGAATTTTCTGCTAGAGCACCGCGTAAGGAAAAAAATAATTATGATGCTATAAGAGAAGTTGTTATTAAATTTTGGCATGATAACACTAGAGTTTCACCTAATACAAGAGATGTTATAAAATGGAGAGTTGGTTCTACTAATCGTGAACCACATCCAAAGCATTTCTTAGATATGACTCAAACTCAATTTTTCGTAAGTTTGAACAAGAGAATCTGGAAATTAAAATTAGTCAACGTTTTTTTGAAATGTTGAAACCATTCTATGTGAAAATCAACCATGCTCGCACCACTTGTTGTTGTAGGCAACATGTTGAATTTGCGATGCATTATGCTAAATTTTTACGTATTCGTTCTATTTTTCATTCTGAAACTATGTTATCGAATGTGTTGTTCAAGTTCCACCAATATCTTCTAGGGATTTCATTCCTACTATATTTTGTGAAAAAGAAGTTGGACAATTTTTTTATAGTCAGGATTGTTTAGATGGAAGTTGTAGTACATGCGGCGGATTACCTAAATTGGAAAGTTGCATCCATGAGCAAATTGAAGGTACAATAGGACATAATTTAGTTGAATTTGATAAATATAAATCAGTTGCATACCATTTGAAAGATGCAAAAGAGTCGAAACGGTGTGAGCTAGTTCTGAACAAATGCCCATTTATCAATTTATGAGAAAATTTAAGGATGAAATTGTTTATGAGTATGCGAGGCATACACATACAAATTTCGATGGTTGGATGAACAATTCAAGCTATGCAAAGACACATTTCCTATTGGTACTATTGTTTCAATGGTCGATTTTGCAGAGAATTACACATTGCAACCATAAATGGAGGTTCAATCGTAATATTACAACTCAGTACAAGTTACCATTTTTGTGCATATAGCATTTCTACATTCTCCTGACAATACAGAGAATGATCGAAATTTTTAAGAGAGTACCACTTTTATATCAGTGATGATCGTACTCATTCTACTGAATTTGTGCAAGGGTGTTTCCAGTTATTTTATGGAAACTTGTCTGATAGGGACATCCACTTTAAACAACATTATATATGGTCAGATAATTGCACGTCTCAGTTTAAGAATGCACGAATGTTTTATTGGATGAGCAGAATGCATGTCAAGATGGGTGTGCAACATATTTGGAGTTTCACTGAGGCTGGACATGGAAAAGGAGAGCATGACGGTGCAGGGGCATGTGTGAAAAGAGCTCTTGCAAGAGAAGAGTTGAAGTACAAAGATGGTGCTAAATTAAAAGATGCAAAGAGCATAGTGGAATGGTGTATTGACAACATGGCTCGAGGTTCTCAAGAAAATTCCACAGTTTGCAGATTTTTTTGGTTGATAGAGGAAAAACATATTGCTAACTACGAGGATTGTATGACACTCACTGGGTCCAGTGATATGCACTCATTTTGTAGCTCAGACGCTACTTCGTGGGCCGTATGGACAAGAAAGTTGACATGTTTTTGTGCATCTTGTATCGAATTTGTCACTGTTGAGTGTGATTCACAAGAATGGGTGGAAGGATGGATTTGTAGGCCTCTAACTCCGCTTCCTAGTTATCAACCTCCACAAGCATTACAACTTGTTTCTGCAGATGAAGTTACAACATCCAAGGACTTTGATGAAATTTTGATTTTGGTGCGACAAGGTATTTATCCAGTTATTTATTTAATTTTTGTATTGAGTTATGTCCATTGAAATTTTAATATGTAATTTAAATTTGAGTTTTTCAACGTTGGTTATTGTTTTGTAGGACATGTGTTTGCATGTAATTGCGACAAGACGATGAAGAAGGAAATGACTATTTCTTATGTTGTTGCATCGAGGAAAGAAAGAAGTTGACTTCTCCTATTATAGATGGCGAAGAGATTGAGTATCCTACAGGGTCAGTGGTAGTTACTGGAACTTGGCTTCGATGGTATCCATTAAAAAACTCCTCTGTTTGGGTGTTTGAAGACTTTGAGACACACAGGAAAATACTCCTATATTCACATCTAGTTCTAGCGACAAATATTCAATTGTATAGATATCGAGGAAGACCTAATAACAAGATTCTTTGGAAGGTTTGAGAGTCAGATCATGAAGCAATCTTGTCTACTATTCAGAGTAGATCCGATCCTGATGGTTCATTGGAATGAATTTACAATGCTCATGTCTGGTATATATTTAATTTCAAGTTTCAATTTATATAGCGTATATATATATATATATATATATATATATATATATATATATATATATATAATTTTTAGTTTAAAGATCTAGATTTAAAAGTTTGAATATATTTTATTTTAAATTTGTGTATTTTGTGTGTCATGTATATAGATCTAGTATATGGTTTTGATTTGAAACTTAAATTTCTTTGACTAACAATTTTATGTTTAGGTTAGTGGTGCCAGAAAAGCTTCCACCTTCACGTGGTTGGTATCGTTAGTAGAGAATTTTAAATTCTCTAAGCTAAGAGAAGCTTGAACATTGTTTGAAAAATTTGTAAATTTTGAAAAAGTCAAGTTTGTAAATTTTGAAAAAGTTGTAAATTTTGAAAAAGTTGTAAATTTTGAAAAAGTTGTAAATTTTGAAAAAGTTGTAAATTGTTTGAAAACGACTCCTCTAGGTGCCACGGAGTCCGAGTAGTCACCCGTCGAATTTGAACGATATTTTGGTCTCAGGGCTCTTAAGGGACTACGCCCGAACGAAGTAGCCCGGAAGCAATGACCCTTTCCCGCACCAAAACACCACCTCCTCTAGCGTTCACCTGGCCACCCGGACGTGCCGGTGCAGGCGGTTCGGTGCCACGGCCCACCGTTTGCAAAATACAGCGTTTCCTTATTTATTTAAATTAAATTACAATGACTTGGTTGTTATGTTATCTCTTGTTGTCATCTTGTCCTTGGTAGGATGATATACATCCAGGGCTCATGAATCTTATTTTCTTCCCATCCTCAATGAGGTCTTCAATAAAGTTTCTCATTTTTAAACATTTATCTAGTTTTTTTCCCTTGACACGATGAAAATCACAGTAGTCATGTGATCTCTATACCATCATGGTTTGGGTGCATCTTGTGCATAAGGAACTTTGGTTGGATATTGAACCATTTTCACTGCCTCTAATTGTCTCAAAATCATGGATACTTTGTCTTTGACTTGAAAAAAGTGTAATTTGGTTTGGACTACCTCCTCACACCCCCATTAATTTTATGAGTTTTTTTATGTATACCACTAAGTTATGGAGGGATAAAATACTTATATTTCTCCAAACATATGTTGGGATATAGAAAAATATAGAATAGAAAATTATCTCTTGATTCATCCCTCAACTTGACAAAATGAGCTTTAAACTTTTGTACTTTAAAATTCATAAACTTGTGTACTTTGAAATTCAGCTCTATGAGTGTGATCTAGGATGTGGTTAGTTGTATTCAGATGTGTATATGATGTGCTGGACAAGTAAAGTGAAGTATTGTTTACAAGATTCCTAGATGCCCCTAATAGGTTAGTGTGTGTTTATATTTATAGGATCTACCTTTGTGAGTTTTCTCTCTCAACTAACCTAAATGTATAATCTAATTCAACTAATCCAAATGAAACTTTTGAAAAATTGGCCATTAAAATGCAATGGCATTGGTTAATATGATGTAGATAGACCTTCATATCCATACATTTCTAGGACCTATTAATGTGTCTAGAGTATGACAAAAATTAGGTATGAGTATTTTAGAGGTCTAGATTGATGTTCAATAACATGTGCAGTGATTTTAGAGGGTTGAGCTAGAGATTGGTTTTTATCTAGTGGATATACGGTGCGAGATAGATCAAGAAGGCGCCTATGGTTGTTAAAACAATGCATAAATGAAGTGTATATCAAAATAAGTACAAAATTCTATATTTCCAAGTTCCCAAACCAAATTTTGGGTACTAAACATTTATATCTTAATGAATTCAACACTACATGACACTTTTACTATTGCATGCACCAATTAAATTACAACGGGCTTTTGATCAGAATATTTTAGTGAATTTTATATATTAAAGATATCCTAAAAATTGACACAAATACACATTATATCCAGCATGGTGTTCTATATGGCATGGCATGGTGTTATATCCTAAGTAAATTGTTTCTCTCATATTTGTTTATCAGATCAAATTTATAGCCTTACATCAACACCACTTTTTTGTTAACATAGTAATATAATTGGTTCATTGAGCATCCAATATTATAAATAAGGTGTGGAAGTTATGGAATCAATATAATAATTCATATTTTTAGAAGTGACATGTAAACAAAATAAAAAACTAGAGAAAAATAATGAGATGCTTAGAGAGAAAGTAATCAACCTACAAAAAATATCCAACATGTAAAACTACAAATGATTGAAGAGAGGGAGAGAAGCAATATGCTAGCCAATATAATTATTAAGGAAGTCAAAAACTATAAATAAAATGAAGATATACTAATTTAACCTAGTAAGACGATTCCTAGAGGATGAAATTTTATGAAAAGGAAAATTATTCCAAGTTTGCAAGCCAAGAAAGGTGAGAAAAAAAGAAGAGCCAAAAATATGCATGTAATTACAAAATGCAAAGATGAAAAGATGCAAATTATAAGAGGGATATTAAAAGGATCTCACACTTATTGACAATTATAAGTTATCTTATTATTATCCTATTTACACATTTATTGACTATGCTTAAAGCATCTTTCTCACTCCCAAATTCTAAGTCCGCCATTTCATTACTTTTTCTTCATATTGGTACCTCAAGAATCAATGCACGTTATACATAGCACATCTCTAGACTCTCAGCAATCCACTTTCTCAGAGTTAGCAATAATACCAAAATAACCAAAATAAATATGATTTAACCAACACACATGGATATATATATATAAGAATCAAATAAAGTGTGCTCCAGACGCGCACGTCTCTGAAAATATATATGTACATGTATAAGTTCATAATACATTATGTATACATCTCAAACTAAGCACGTGTCATAATGTACATATGGGACCACATGCGGTCATAAAAGGCTATATATATATACAATGGACTGTGAATAGATACTCATGACCACATATATGTGGCATCCAAGTGGACTATAAATCTACTCATGAAACATCTTCCCTCTCTTCACCCTGCTTTAGTAAGTAGCAAGACGTCCACGACACAGGGATGTAGTGGAGGGAGATGCCACTAGGGATTTCATCCGTGTGGTCCTAGGTGTCTCTAAACATGCCTGCAACCTAACCTGCACATTCATAAACAACGAGTTTTTAACACCCAAAATTTTAAAATACCTTCAAAATTTAGAAACTTGTACAATTTAGTTAAAATGCATGTGCAATCTTACCGCAATGTCATGATCCCTATCGATTTGTTGTTGACGCGTCGCAGGGACAACAATAGACTCATGAGGGGTAAGCTACATACAAATAATTAATTTTCAAATTAAATATTTCACACATATATATACCTACAAAATTTGATATTGTACAGATTTAAGTTTAATAAGAAATAATGAACCTCCAAAATTTAACAAATTTAAAAAATTGTGTACCTCAGTTAGTGGATTTGCAGATGCTATGGCAGTATCTACAGCAGCCTCCACAGTCTGCATATGTGGAGGAGTCTCTCTAGCAGTCATAAGCTATACAAAAAACATGTACAAATCAATTTATTAAAATCTACTTAAGAGCTATACAAAAAACATGTACAAATCAATATTTAGTTACTCAAGAAAGAATAAAAATGTTATTAAATTTTATCTTCTATTTAGGCTAAATACATAGGATCTATAAATGTTAGCACGGAGGCCATCTATCTTCATAAGATTTTGACAAACTTTTGTATTTAATCAAGGTAACCCATAGTCATCTTCTATGACAATTAGAGCATCATTCAAATTTTAAGGACTTTTAAATCTAACATCACCAGACCAAACATATAGATCGACGAATAGTAGACTAGAGTTGTATATCCTTGGTGGGCAAGTGTGTTGCAAATATATAGATTATAATGCACTATTTATATGTATTTGTGTCCAAAGGTAGCTAAGTTTGAGTTTTGGTGCACAAGCCTAGAGGATCTTACTTGTGACATTATCCCTTTGGAAATAAAGATTTTGATAGTAGAAACTGGATTTAGAGAGCCTACCCATGGCTAGCTAAACCCCCACCACATGTAGGGGTAGGAGAAAGTGTGATGAAATATGGTGGAATCTCAGGAAGAAGATATATATATATATATATAGAGAGAGAGAGAGAGAGAAATATGGCTTGAGTATATAATTTGAAGTGCGTGAATGGGAAATTACACAAGTGTGGGATGCTGAGGAGTCAATAGAGTTGTGGAGGATGATGGTTTACAAATGTTTTGAAGCTCTTATGGAAGATGAGGAGCCACAACATCAGGATCTCCCAACTTTTAGAAATCATAGTAGATATCGCCTTCAAGTTTGGATAAGAGTGCATTAGGTGAAAGAGTGAGGACCAAAGGCACACATCTGATCCCGGGCTAGCCACCTAGCCCTTACACATGGTGTTACATATCTAGAGGTAGTTATTGAGAATCAAGATATAGTCTAGGTAAATAAGTAGATATGGGAAGATATCATTTTACATTGGATTGAGAAGTTCATCATACAAATAATATACCTATGACAGTGCAGTACGTGTCATTATTTTGGATGTTGGGAACATGTAGACCATGTGTATCCAGTTTAGTACTACAAACGAGACATAAGGGAATTTATCAACTGGCCCGAGAGGATCAAGAAGATCAAGAGGATTGGGTCAGTAACCACCTAGAAAAAATACTTATGAGATTTCTATTTCTGGATCTAGAGGATAGGGTCCACATCCATAATAATCACTTAATAATCCTCTTCACCTAAAGTAAGCACCTCAAGTCTATTATATGACATGTATCTCCAATTACAAAAATTATAGAGGTATTGAAAATGCAGCAGAGCATGTGTACAAGTGTGAGATACTATGGTATTCTAAGCAAATTACAACTTTAGATAGGAAGGAAAGTCAATTTTCTACTACTCTTCAAGGGAGTGTACATAGCTAGTATAGAAAGTATGACCCACATAAGAATGTAGTGTACTATAATGCTTTGTGAACTATGTTTTTGGATGAGTTTCACATCCCATAGTTTAAAAAAAAGCATCATCATGCTCAATAAAATCAAGCAGGGATTATCAGAACGCATGAGGGAGCATGACATGTATTTTAATAATTTATTGTCCAAACTATCTTATGATGCTCATATGAGTTAGCATGCACAGTGGTTTATTGGAGGATTTCTGACCCCATTCAGGAGGGATTTATCTCATAAGATGTATGTGGATCCACACGAGGCTATAGAAGTAGTTTTTTATGATTATACGGTTGGAATTGTTGATACATAAGTGATCCCATTCTTGGAGGAGAAAATCACAGTCATGGCGAAGTAATTAGATAATTTATATGTAAACTCAACACATGAGATGTGTAGTGTAATATGGTACATAGATTGTGAGGTTGAGGGACATACTAAGGACAGTTGTCCATGCAAGTTAGTGCTTGCGTTTTTATGTAGCTGTTGTATGTATTTTATATACGTTGAGTATAAGAAAGTGAAACTCATGTACAGAGGTCCAAGAATTAGAAACAAAGTGTAAAGAGATTTGTAACTAACCTGCGTAAAACTCATGTGAGGTGTGCCAGTAGCTTCAGTTCCTTGAGCAGATGATGACCCGCCAGGCTCCTGTGTATAAAAGAGAAAAATATTAATACATGTACAACATACACGTGAAACAAATTATAATAATAATCTAGTGCAATTAAATGATTTATTAAAAATGTAAGTTTGTACAACTTGAAACTTACGTTTGAAACACGCCCAACCGCAGTAGCTAGCATGTTGACACCGGATGTTTCCTTCACCGGCTCTTGCTATTTAAAATAAAATAAAAAATTAGTTTTTTACATGTATGTACATGACGTACAATCATATATATATTAATATCTCAAACATGTGAATTAAACTATTGTACATATATATATTATTTAAATTTATTTAAAATTTACCTGTGAAAGACCAATATCAGTGGCTCCAGTTCCAAAAACATTCCCCAGCATCTCATCTATAGAAAAAAAATCCTGTGAACCAGCAAATGATGTCTCGCCTGCAGTGCATACGGCACCACATGATCCACAGTGGTGTGGTGCACTAGAACTGGCACCTCCACCAACATCACCGGATGCAATCTGGGTGCTATGCTGGGTGAGAGTGTCAGTGAGCTCCCTCAATGCATGCAATGTATCAATCTCCACAACCTCCTTCACTGTAGGAGGGATAACTGAAGGCAGTGGGGGTTTTGGGGCATGGGGGATCCTAGGCTGACCTACGCGTGCACTAGGTCTACTCTATGCAGAGCCACCTCCTCGACCAAAAAAGTCAGAAAAGTCAAAATAATTTGGGACCTCATTGAGCACGAACTCACAATATAATTTCTTCAAAAAATAAAGAGGAACCTCATTGTTGTTGCATGGTGGATAATCAAAAACCATCCACCATCGGTCCCAAAAATTGTTTTTGATTCTATCATCATGGCACCAATGGATTGGGAACCGTTTGCAAGTAACTACAGGGGGGGCATTGGTTCTAGGGTCGGTAAATAATGCACAAATGAGGTCTTTTCCAATTTTTTTGTCTTTGACGGCCGCATGGGATAGTTTATCCGCATACCACCGCCTATAGTCACTTCTAAAGGTGTTCCATCTATGTATTTGGTTGGTTGCAGACTCGACTTCGCCAATCAATGTTTGCAATGTATTGGCTAAAGTCATGCGGGATGGATTTGTAGCATGATTTTGTCTTATAGTTTGAATTAGGTTCTCAATGAAAATTTTATTTTCTTGGATTCTTCCAATGATATTATCTTGCGTTCCTGTTGGCTCAGTGGGGATAGAAGGAGCCACAGGAGGCGGATCTATGTTTGGAGGAGGGTTTTGAGGAATGTTCGGAGGGTTTTGAGGAATGTTCGGTGGGTTTTGAGGAATGTTTTGACAGTTTGCACGAGCCCGAGCTTGCCGACCAATTGATAAAACAATAAAATTGTATACATAAACAAACAATTCACAAAACCCATGAAAATGCCAAAAAAAACCTAAAATGCAAAAAAATGATTACAATCGGGGACTTACCTCCTCGTCTTGGCGGCATGGTTGAATCTATCGCTATCCAGAAGTCCGATGAGCAATTTTGAGATAGTATTGAAAGTGCGAGTGAAAAATGTTTAGGAAAAGTCGCGGTTCGAAATGAAAAATGAGGAAAATAACAAGTCGCGGGACTGTTAAATTTTGTCTCAGAGTTCCGCGATCGCGGTTTATAACCGCGCTCGCGGTTATAAACCGCGATCGTAGAACTAGGTTCGGTAATTACCGAACCTAGAATTCAATAACCGCGATCGCGGTTTTACGACCACGATCGCGGTTTTAAAACCGCGATCACGGTACCTTTATTTCAGGTTTTTATGTCCACGGAATTGTCCACCAACTTCGTGCACTTACCCCGTCCCCAAATAGACCTCGGGTAGTTCACCTAGCTCTTCCGATGCTGGTTGTGCTTCTGGTTCTTCAATGACTCGGGGGTCTCCACAATGTTTATGTTTTTTCCTAGGGTAGTATTCTCTTCTTTCAACCCCAAGTATTCAAATTCTCTCTTTTTGTGCTCAAGAATCCTAAGCAACTCAAAAATGGAATAGAGACTTTTATTTGATTTAAAACTTGGGCAATATCATATGGGACATTCCTTGGCAAAGGAGTATTAGAAGGAAAGCCAACACACTAATTAGGTGGTACAAAATTTTCAATAAGTTGGGCGTTAGGTGGGATATGATTTTTGTTTAGAACTACGGGGCTTTTGGCAGATGCCTCTTTCTTAGGAGCCTCTTTAGGAATGTTTGAAAGTAAGGGAGATTTTGGCTTGGCTTGAGGCCATGTCCCTTTGACAACCTTACTTCTTGTGTTATATTCATTCTTTTGAGAAACAACAACATTCATCGATAATTGCTGTCTTCTTCGTGATGGGATTCATCCATCATACTTCTTTATCATTAAAACCCTTAAATATTCAAAATAATTATTGGGTAAGTCAACATCTTCTATAGTATCTATTTCTAAAATATGAGAGGGAGGAAGAATAGGTACCCTATGAATGCAGTCCCAAAAGTGGCAGTAGTTCGGGCACACATCAACTAAGTTAAAGTTGCCCCTTGTTGTAAGCTTGTGGAACAACCCATCATGTAGACATCATCATCATTTTCATTAGCTTCTTCTTGTTGTTGTTGATCTTCTTCACAAGGAGCATGAGGCATGAAACATTTTTCACACCAATCAATGAAATTTGTCTCCTCCACAACATCAACTTTGGCAGCCAAAGGATCAGGTACCATTATATTATCCCTAGCTTTGGGTACCTGCTATTTACAAATCCAATAGGTCACTTACCTCTATCATCAAATATTTTGGTGATTTGTGAACCTATCTTGGCCTTGCTTGCTTGTGTTGAACTTGTGAGTTCTGCCCAATTCCCTTCTCATCCTGGGTTAATTTGTAGGAAATTTCCTTGGCAAAATTTCTACCAAAGTTTTCACAACCTCCTCCATATCGCTGCCTTGCTTGTTTGAGGATTTTATGGGTTAACCAGCTTTACACCCTCCCTTTTTGGAGGCTTTCCAATTGCCTTGATGTTGTTCTCTATTTGCAAAGCCATGGTGAAGGCCTACCTCAAATTTGTGGGGTTCTTGTCTCTTAAGTAATATGTAGCCCTTTTATCAAATGCATCATAATATTTGATCAAACATGACTCATCACAAGGTCTTATCCTAACAAATCAATCTCCTCAAGGTCTTATTAAACCTTGTGTTGAAATCATGTACTGACTCATTAGGATTATTTTTTATGTTTTCAAATTCTGTCAAAAGAAACCTAGGGCCAGTTCTATCATAGTACTGCGCAATCTAAATGCATTACTCATCTCACCAAGAATCAATAGAGTTATCTGACAATGCTTTATACCCGTCCATGGCATCGTCTTCCAAGGTATGGATAAACAGATTGATATATACATCTTCATTTTCAAGCTCACAATATTCCATCATATTGATTAAAATATTTAGATGCTAATCACCAAGAATAACATTGTTTCCTTGGAACTTTGGCATTTTGTTCCTTACATCTTGAGGCACTTTGCATTTGGATAACTAGTCATTCCCGAAAATTTATAGGCCCAAAGGTGTTTACAACATAAGTGGGTTTGGGTGGGGGATGGGCCATGTTGATTCGAGAAGGTGACCTTAGAGGGGTGATAAATTGATAAGGGGTAGAGGGTCCTTAGAACATAGGAGTATAATATTCAAAATGGATACCCCTAAAAGAACTTGTCTCTTGGAAATCTCTATCAACCTTAGAAAAGATAGGTGTAGAGTGTGAAGCAAACCTTTCAAAATCAAATGAAGGCCCCTCTCGCAGCTGGAGAATTCAATTCGACAAAGAGGATACCTAATTCAGAATCACTTGAATGACAGTCTTCAATGATAGGCCGATCAATCTCATCAATAGAGATCCCTCTTCTTATGTGTTGTTCTCCCATAACTCTCCAGGATTTTCTTCCTTCTGATTTTGCTTTTCCTAGCTCTAGAAACAATGTCCTATCGGATCCCTAGCAAAGAAATATCTTCTTCCTTCCATCTTTTCCAATATTAGTAACAAATATGACTTTGATAGAGTTTTAAGACACTGGTACTCATTAAAAATCAGATCAACAGGAGTCACCACTAAGGATTTCCACCCTAGTTGTGAAAATGCACTAAATATGATCTGTCAAATGTCTATCAATGCTAGAAACTGGAAATGGAAAGATTCTAAACTTTCTTTACCCAGACTTATCAAATGAAAGCTAGTGCACTAGGTGTGAAAATTGAAAGAACTACACACATTACTTGGAGCAAACAAGAAGTGTTTTACCAGGTTCTTGATTTTGAACTGAAATCCATAACAAATGGCACCGAAGCATGTTGGTATAAAAATCCAATCTCCTTTAAAGACTGATCAACATCATGTATTTTGTCGGGACACTCGAGGTAGACAGATAATCATGTATGTCATTTTATAGCCGGGAAGCAATCTATCTGACTTGTTAGCACTCAGGTTTCGAAAGGAGTGGGTAGCACCTTAAAAGGATGTGATTTGATCCTAAATATTTTAGGTTGTGCCTTTCAACCAAGGTAAGAGAACCTATTTTGTAACCTCTGTTATTAAAGAATGTTGGTAGATCCTTCTTTTGCATAAATTTTATAGAGAAGACCTTGGGAAAATATGATCAACACACCAAATATGACTCTCATGAGTTGTCACTTCTAGATCATGGAGATATTTTCACAACAAGGCAAAGGTTACTAAAGAAATTTGGGACCCTGATTGCTCTTGCATGTTTTACTAATAGATATTTTGCATTTGTATGCACACAGGAAAACAAGGGTAATACAGGTAGGATTGGTTGTTTTTGAATAAAATTGTTTGTGGGAGGTGGGGTAGGATGAACTTAACTCACCAGATCCTTGAGAAATCTTACAAAATGAAAGGTTAAACCAATAGAATGCCACAAAACAGCCAAAATGTTTCTTTAACTAGAATATGTGCTTCAATGGAGGCCCAGACAAATTTTCATACAATCTATGAGAATCTAACATGAAGGCTCAAGTTAGGAAACCCAAAAAAGTATCAAGATCTAAGCCAAATCATGCCTAAGGTACACCCAAAGGCTTACAGAAAATATCTGTCAAACAAATGAAAGAGAAGTGATTTTAAATCATTTATTTCACTCCCAGATGAAGGCTCTTCCGAGAAATGAAATTGTAGATGCCACTAAACTGTCACAAGGATTGAGACCTGTGTGATTGAATCAGATTTTTAATACATTATTGTAATAGAAATAAGAAAAACAACTCGCATACATTTAGAAATAAAACAAACACATTTTTCTCAAGAAAAAATAGAATAGCTCATATTTGATCAAATTTATCAGCAGGGGAAAGTTTCTAGAACAATCTCAGAGATTTTCAATGGCTATACACTCGCAACCACCTTAACATGATCAAATTTGATACAAAAAGAGATATACATGCTTCTAAAAATGCTTCTAAAAAGATGGACTCTATCAATATTTCTATTAGAAAAATTAGTCCCGACATCTAACATTGTAACCTCCAACCATTTGCACAAAAAAAAAATTCCAATTATAACATTTCCCACAGAGCCCCTTCTTCCCCAAAAGACAAAAACATTTACTACACCAAAGTGCTTTCCATGATTTTGATCATGATTCTCATAATCAAATCTACAAACAGTCATCAAGTGCTCGAGGGGTAGATCTAATCGAATATCTCCCACATTCAACTCCTTCCTCTAGTAGATCACTCTTTCTCCAATTTGCCAACCACTTCCTCCCCTAATCTATCAAATTTGGCTCCTTGCATGCTTGATAGAATAAAAATAGAAAATATGATTGAGCACGATAGTCGACAATTTTAATGGCAACATATTTCTTCCAGTCTTTCCACAAAACTCAGATATCAACATTAACTCCCCTCTCTACGTGGCATGTAGGAAATACCAAGAAATCATGAAGACTCGCACTTCCAAGCGTGTTTTAGTAAAATGGGGGGAAAAATGAGATTTAAACTCTCAGTTGTCTTTGATCTTTACTTTGAATTTGGGCTGCCCACGTGGAAGATTCAAACTTAAAAACATACCAGGGGGCTTCCTCTGGCTTTTTACAAATTTTGAAAAAATGGAAAAAATTTCCATTTTTGTCCGCACCTCTGCCCTTGGGAAATGAGTATGACACGTGTCCTGAGGTGGGCCCCAAAGGAACCACGGATAAACTCTACCATATCACCCTCTTTTTGGAAAAAGGAATTTTTCCCAAATTTTCCCATGCTCCGTCCATGAAAAATGGGCCCGACACATGTCCCAATGTGGTTCCAGCAGAACCACACTTCCCCTTTTACTTTTAACTCTTTTCTCCCAAAAGGAAAATTTTCCAAATTTCCCAGAGAGTCCGCACCTCCTTCATTAACTCGAGCAAGATTTGACCTTTCCTTTATTGGTCCTGTGAGCCATTTTGATGTTTTTAGTCATTTGCATGTGAAGGAGCAAAAACTCCAAATTGCCCCGATGGTCCGCCTCCCTGCCCCTTTGACTTTTAAAACTACCACATGTCATCATGGCACACCATGAGATGGTCCCAAAAATTTTATACCTTGAATGAGTGCGGGCTCGCCATGTGTCTTGACCCAACAAAGTTTGTCTGAATGCTTGAAGCTTAGTGAAAGGCACCATGTGTCACACTTTGAGCAGTCTCCTTTTGCCAATGAATATTTTAAGCGAAATGCAAAGTGAGCAGAGGCCCTCACATGTCCGAGGCCTCCCAAAACCCTTTCAAAATACTAAGTATGGGAAGACCCGGTGGAATTTTCCACGTGTCTCCATGGCACAATTTCAAAATGGTGCCCAAAACAGACCCCTGAATGAGCATGGGCATAACACGTGTCCCCGTTTTACGCCACACTGCTTTAGTTGCATAAATTTTTTCTAAGTTTTGGAAAACCAGCGGAAACCTCCACATGTCCTCTTGATGCTACTCCAAGGCCAAACCAAAAATTAGATCTTCAAATGAGCGTTGTTCCTCCACGTGGACACATTTTTAAATTGAGGTGATTCACAAAAATTTTGAAGTACTGGATGAGCTGCGTCTAACCGAAAGGTACTACGTCCCTGCCAATGCAAAGATGTAAATTTGACCGGTAGAAACACTGTCAAACCATAAAATACAGAAAAATCATCATTCAAACTCGAAAATGAAAATTTCTCCATGAACAGAGAATTTAGAAGTGTTACAAGGCTCAAATATGTTTCTCGAGAGATATATCCATTCATTTTTATTCAAGTATTTAGGGTAGAAATGACAAGGATGACAAATTCTGACTATGGAGAATGGAAAACATGGGAGAACCAAAAAATTTAGATGAGCAGAGAACGGAGACCCAAATTACGACCCTTTCCGGAGAAATGAAGAAATAAGGAGCAAACCATGGACCCATAAGTGATCTATGACCCATGAATGCATTAAAAATGGCAACAAATATTAACTAGACACAACATGGGGAAAAACAAAGTGACAGAGGCCACAAATCAATAGATCTTTAAAGGAAAATGGGGTGAGACTATTTTGAGCACTAACAATGCCCAGTAAAAATGGTGTTCTAGAACACGCTGAAACCTTAAACACCTATCCCGAAAGTTAAAGCAATTTTTTTTTAAATTTAAAAGGTTATGAGGATGACAACCCCTAGCATAAATGAAATTCACCTACACCAATATTCTCAACCTTACGATTGGGGAACCAGGTCTAGCCCAAAGATTAAATATTTCTAATTTATCTCTAATTCAATTAATTAACATTCAACTAGGAAGGTACCATAATTTACTTTGCTTGGTTAAATTATTTCTTCTCTTTAATTAATGATTAATCCCAACATGGTCAACCTTATACTTAGTCATTTTGTTTCATTATCCCATTAGCTTTAATATCCCACATTTCATTAATTTACTAAAACATACTAGGAACTAGGAAAAATACTTGCACACTAAGGTAAATAAGTGGCCCCATTCACCCATCTACACATACCTTTAATTTTATTTAAACATCTATAAAATATATTCCTAGCAAACAAAAGTAGGGTTGATCCTCAACCCTTAGATTAAACCAATCTTGGCCATTAGATCCTAGGGTTCCAAACTAACCCTAAAAATCCTTATGAATTCTTATTAAAACCTTTCCTTTATTCTATTCTTCTCATTTGGTCTATTTTCTTTTGTTAAAATTATAGGTTGGAGAGAAGGAAGCCATGGGAGCAAGAGAGGAAGAACTATGGAGGATTTTCTTCAAGATCAAGTTTAGATTTGTTTAGATCTATTTCATTCAAGAAAATAAGGAGGTTGTCCTTTCAAAAATGGTTTTATTTCAACCCATTTTCTATTTGGGGTTTTTATTTGTGGAAAACCCTACCCCCATTAACATAAATGAAAAATAGTGATTTTAAATTACCATTTGAAGATTTTATTTCTTAAACCCATGATATTTTCCATTATTTCCTTGTTGGAGGTGTCCTTAGTAAATTTACATGCTTAAAATTTTAGTTATTACAAGTTAGAAATTGCATAGACACGGAACTAGAGATTTCCGCCACAAGTGACAGAACTACCTCCGAGAGGAGGCCGGCGGTCTTGGAACCACCACCCTGCCTGGGTGAAAAACCATGAACCGCCGCCTTTCCTGTGCGGTGGTTATGAGACTGCCACTCTGCACAGGCGGCGCCATGTTTATTAGAAATAGAACCATCAAACCCGAGTTTTTCCAAAAAAAAAAGTTGCTAAAATGTTTTAAAATACCTTCTGAACTTGTTTTATATGCCTAAAGTTTCTAGTTGTAAGATTTAGCTTCATTTATTCATTCTTTTGTTAAAATTACTCATTTTAAAGCATTTCTTGTTCAAAAGTAGCAACAACAATGAATCATTTTGTTCAACTAATTTTCTTTTAATTCCTAGAGTAAAAAGATCTAAATCTACTTTAGTATTGTTATTTTTCCTTACTACAATAATGTAATATTCCAACATAATAATATATTTCAAATTTTTTGTCTCTTTCCATTTTCACTACAACTTCTTAGCTCAAACAACTACTAACAACTTAACTCTACATACAAGTTTACTAAGCATGCATGTTTTTACATATTACAACTTCTATATTTCTTCTTTCTTATTTACAATGATACAATTTCACAATACAAGTAAAATTTCCTTTTCCATTGAGCATGTCTCATTTATTTTTAAAACAAAGAACTTCTTTTCACACAATACAAGCTAAAACTTCAAATAAAGATAATAACTTTTCTTTTCTATTTCACAAGACTAGTTTTACAACACAATCTTTCTTTCTCTTTTCAACATACAACTACAAAAATGAAGGTAAACTTCCTCTTCCCACAATACAAATTTCATCACCAATAATTAAATGTAACTTACAAAAACTACATTTCCTTTAAACAAAAAATACAATATTACAATCTTCCACCTTGAGTGGGAATAATAGGAAGGCTTAATCACAAGGAAGGATTTCTTGAAGGCACCAACAAAGCTCCAAATTTCACACCACCAACAAGAGAGCTCCACCATGCTTCATTTGATCACAACAAAAAAGGGGGAGAGGCAACACTCTCCACCCAACCAAGAATTCCAATGAGGAGAAGAATCCATCCTCCTCATTAGCCCCTGAGCCCCAACCACATTGTAATGGAAAAAATGGATTCAACTCATGACAACAAAAAGCTTCCACAACACATAACCAAGATTTACAATCATACCAAAAACACAAACAACTCAATACTTCAATCACAAGAAGAACAAACAAATATACAAGGCTTCAAAATGCAAGAGCCAAAGGAGCAAGAACCTATGGGGAGGTCACTTATGCCTCCCAATGGGAAATGAGTGTGTTGGTGCTCAAAATTGTCTCGCCCCATTTATGCATATGAACACTTGTTGATTTACGACCTTTGTCATTTTCTCCTTCCTGTATTGTGATTGGATAATCTTTGTGGAAATTTTAATTTGTTCCTAGGTTTATATCACTTAGGGTCTCGTATTTTGGGTACCCTGTTCTCTGCTCATCTAAAAACTCGGGTTCCCCCATGTTTTATGTTCTCCACGGTCGGGATTTGTCTTCCTTATCATTTTTGCCCCAAGTACTTGAAGAAAATGAATGGATGTATCCCTAAAGAATGTATTTGAGCCTTGTAACATTCCTAAACTTTTTTTCCTCAAAGAAAATTTCGTTCCCAAGCTCAAATAATCATCGGCAGGGATGTGCAACCTTTTGGTTGGAGCGGCTCATCCGGGTACTTAGAAAAATTCAAAAATCCTCAACTCAAAATGTGTCCATGTGGAAGCACGGTGATTATTTGAATATTTAATTTTTGGTTTGGCCTTCAAGTAGCACCAAAAAGACACATGGAGGCTTCCCATGCTTGGCCCAGACTTAGACAAATTTTTATGCATTTGGAGAGGTTTGGTGGAACAAGATACGTGGTGAGCTCTCGCTCATTTACGGTCTCCGCTTTTGGCACCATCTTGGAGTTGCGCCATGGAGACATGTGGGAGGACCGCGCATGTTCGGGACTTGCCCTTGAGTTTCATTTTAAAGAAGTGTCAGCCGACATGTGGAGGCCTCTCATTGCTTTGCATTTTAATTAGACTTTTAAGGGCCAAAAGGAGACTACCTCAGAGCATGACATGTGGCACCTTCCACCGATATTCAAGCATTCAAGAAAACCTTACATCAAGTAGGACACATGGCAATCCCGGGCCCGTTCAAGGTATACAATTTTGGGACTACCTCAAGGTGTGCCAGGTGACATGTGGTAGTTTGAAAAGTCAAAAATGTGGGGAGGCAGACCATCGGAGGCAACTTGGATTTTTTTCCTCCTTAAAGATTAAAATTTCAAAATGGCTTGCAAGCTCGATGAGGGAAAAGGTCAATGTTTTACCCCAGTCAATGGTGGAGGTGCGGGTTCTCAGGGGAAATTTGGAAAAAAATCCTTTTTAGAAAAAAGATTCAAATGTAAAAAGGGGAACCGCAACCCCACTCCTATCACAATTGGACACGTATCAATCTTGTTTCCGAAGGCGGAGGTGCGGGAAAACTTGGAAATTTTTCCTTTTATAAAAGAGAGTAAACTGGTAGAATTTATCCGTGGCTCCCCTTGAATCATAATTAGACACGTGTTAGGCTCATTTCCTAAGGGTGGACATGCGGGAAAATTTGGAAAATTTTCCACTTTCCCAAAAGGTTGCAAAAGTGAAGGGAAGCCCCGGGTCTGTTCTAAAGTTTGAATCTACCACATGGAAAACCAAAATTCAAAGTAAAGATAAATGATAGAGCCATGAGTCTAAATCTAATTTCCCCCACTTCTCTCGAAACATGTTTGGGAGTGCGAGTCTCCATGATTTCTTGGTATTTTCTACATGCTAAGCGAGGAACGAGGTTAATGTTGATATCTTATGTTTGGTGGGAAGATCTCGTGGACGTCTTTCGCCATTAAAATGGTCTTTCTTTCATGCCCGATTGGATTTTTCATTTTTCCACTCCCAACCATGCAAGGGGCTAGATTTGATAGATTAGGGGTGGAAGTGGTTGGAAAATCGAAGGAATAGTGATCTACTAGAGCCAAGAGTGGAATACGGGAGGAATTCGATGAAATCTACCCCCTCGAGCACCTGGAGACTTTTTTCAGATCTGATCTTGTGAATCATGAAAGAATCATGGCAAACACTAGTGCATTTAACATTTTTTGTCTTTTATGAAGAGGGAAATCTATTGTAAATGATATAAATGGTTGGGAGTTTTTTGGAAAGGTCAAGGATGGATTTTTCTAGCATGAAAAGCTTGACAAAGCCCATACTTTTTGAGAAGTTGTTTAAGAAGCTCGTATATCTCTCTTTGTGTCAAATTTAATCTTGTCAAGGTGGTTACAAGTGTAAAGCCATTGACAAGCTTTGATATTTTTCTAGAAAATTTCCCTTGCTGATAAATTTGATCAAACATGAGTTACTCTATGTTAATCTTGATCAAAATGTATTTATTTCATCTCTGAATGCATGCAAGTAGTTTTTCTTGTTTCTATTGCAATCTTGTACCAAAATCTGGTCCAATCACATAGATCTCAATCCCTATGATAGTTTAGTGGTATCTAAAATTTCTTTTCTCAGGAGAGCCTTCATTTGGGAGTGAGATAAACAATTTAAAATCATTTTTCTTTCATTTTGTTGAAAGAGGATATTTGTAATCCTTTGGGTGTACCTCAGGCGTGGTTTGGTTTGAATCTTAGTGCTTTATTGGGTTCTCTAACTCAATCCTTCGTGATAGAATCCCATAGGCTGTATGAGAAAGTGCCAATATGGGATTCCATTAAAGCACATATTCTAGTCGAAGAAACATTTTTAACTTTTGTGGAATTTTGTTGTTTTAATCTTTTCATTTTGCATAAGCTCTCAAGGATCTGGTGAGTCAAGTGCATCCTATCTCCCCTCCCACCAAAATTTCATTTAACAACAACCAATCCTACCCATACTACCCTTGTTTGTCATGTGTGTACACAAATGCACAATCCTCATCACTTAAACATGCAGAAGCAAGTAGGGTCTCAAATTTCTTTAGTAACCTTTTCCTTGTTGTGAAAGTATCTCCATTATCTAGAAGTGACAACTCATGAGATTCAGAAATGGTGTGTTAATCATATTTTCCCGCAAGGTATTCTCTATAAAATTCATCCAAAAGAAAGGTACATGTATCTATTTTCATAAAAATAGAGGTTACAAAATAGGTTCTATTACCTTGGTTGAAAGACACAACCTAAAATAGTTAGGATCAGATCACGTCCTTTTAAGGTGCTACCCACTCCCTTTAGAGCCCGAGTGCTAAAAAGTTAGATAGATTGCTTCCCAAAGGTGACATATATGATTGTCTATCTACGTCTGAGTTTCCGGTCAAAATCCATGATGTTTCTCAATCTTTAAAGGAGATTAAATTTGGGTACCAACACGCTTATGGCACCATTACCCGGACTATTCTTAATTACCGGGATCTAATTTACATCACTGAAGACATATTTTTTGATCTATATCTAGTTCATGTCTGTTTGGCCCATCAACACGCTCGGCACCATTCTGGGATCTCGGTTCAAAATCAAGTACACAGTAGAAAACTTCTTGTATGCTCTAAGTGCTATGTGCAATTACATAAGTTTTCACATCCAATTCACTAGCTTGTATTTGATAAATCTTGGTAAAGAAAGGTCAGAATCTTTCCATGTCCAGTTTCTTGCATTGAAAAACATTTGACATATCATATTTAGTGCATTTGCACAACTAAGGTGGAAATCCTTAGTGGCGACTCCCTATTGATCTAATTTTAATGAGTACTAGTGTCTTAAAACTATGTCAAAATAAGATTTTTACTAATATTTGCCAAGCTAGAAGGAAGAATATCTATCTTTGCTAGGGATCTCGCTAGGAAATTATTCCCGAGCTAGGAAATGCAAAATCGAAGGAAGAAAATCTTGGAGAGCTGTTGGAGATCAGCAGACAAGGAGAGGGATCTCCATTGATGAAAGTGAATGACCTATCATTAAAGGCTGCCACTCAAGTGACTCGAATCGGGTAGCATATTTGTGGAATTGAACTCTCTAACTAGAGAGGGGCCTTCATTTGATTTTTAAAGCTTTGATTCACACTCTACACCTATGGTTTCTAGGGTTGATACTGATTTTCAAGAAACAAGGACTTTGGGGATCTCCATTTTGAAAATTATACTCCTGTGTTACAAGAACCTTCAGCCCCCATCAATTTTTTTACCCTCAAGGATCACCTCCTCAAATCAATATGGCTTAACCTAGGCCTCCATTTGTTGTAAATACGTTTGGACCTATAAATTTTGTGGGAATGACTGCTACCTATATGCAAAGGCCTCAAGATGTAAGGAACAAAATGCCAAAGTTTTAGGGAAATAATTCTATTACCGGAGATCAACATCTCGAATATTTTTATATTGAACATGAAGATGTGTATATCAAGCTATTTATCCATAGCTTGGAAGAAGATGCTAGGGATTGGTTTAAAGCATTACCGGATAACTATACTTGATTCTTGGATTGAGATGAGAAATGTGTTTAGATTACATTATGGTGATAGAACCCGACCCTAGGTTTCTTTTGACAGAGTTTGAAAACATCAAGAATAACCCTAATGAGTCATTACATGATTTCAAAACAAGATTTAATAAGACCTTGAGAATATTACCTTCTAGAATAAGGCCTTGTGATGAGTCATGTTTGATCAAATAGACTAATGAATTTGATAAAAAGGATGCCTATTATTTAAGAGACAAGAACCCCATAAATTCAAGGTAGGCCTTCACCATGGATCTGCAAATAGAGAACAATATCAAGGAAATTAGAAATCATCCCAAAAGGGAAGGTGTAAAGCTGGTCAACCCAAAAAGCCCCAAACAAGCAAGGTTGCTTATTTAGAAGAGGTTGTGAAGACTTTGACAGGGGTCACAAAGTGATTTCATACAAGCTAGCATGGGATGAGAAAGGAATTGGGCGAGAGCACACAAGGTCAACATAAACAACAAGGCTAAGATAGGTTAACAAACCACCAAAGATCTAATGATAGAGGCAAGGGAGCTGTTGGATCTAGGAATAGACAGTTCCTATCTAGGGATAATAAAATGGTACCCGATCCTTTGGTTGCCAGAGTTGTTGTGGTGGAGGAGACAAATGTCATTGATTGGTGTGAAAAATGTTTCATGCCTCATGCTCCTTGTGAAGAAGATCAACAAGAAGAAGAAGTTGATGATGATAATGATGATGATGTTTGCATGATGGGATGCTCCACTAGCTCACAACTAGGGGCAACCTTAACTAAGGTGATAAATGCTAGAAGCTGTTGTCACTTTTTGGGACTGCATTCATAGGGTATATATTCTTCCCCTTTCTCATAATTTATAAGTAGATAATGTACAAGATTTTGAATTGCTCAATAATGACTTTGAATATTTGAGGGATTTAATTATAAATAAGTATGATGGAGGAATCCCATCCGATGAAGATAGACAATTGCTAATGAATGTTGTGCTTAGTCAAGAGAGGGAATATAATAGAAGAAGTAATGTTGTCAAAGGGGTAGGGCCTCAAGCAAAGCCCAAAGCTCCTTACTTTCAAACATTCCTAAGGAGGCTCTAGGAAAGAGACATCTCGCAAAAGCCTTGCAGCTCCAAACAAAAAGCATACCCCTCCTCATGCCCAAGTTGTCAAGAATCCTGTACCACGTAATGGGTGTGTTGGTTTTCCTTCCAATACTACCTTGCCCAAAAATGTCCCATATGATATTGCCCAAGTGTTGAGTCAAATCAAAGTCTCTTTTTGAATTGTTGAGTTGCTTAGGATTCCTGAGCACAAAAATAGACCATTTGAATACTTGGGGTTGAAAGAAGAAAAGACTTCCCGGGCAAAAACATAAACATTGTGGAGACCCCACCAAAGATTGATTAACCAAGCACCATCAACATTAGAAGAGCTAGATGAACCACCGGGGTCTATTTGGGAACATCCTTGGTCGACTCTCAGATGAATGTGGATCCATTCTTCACCACTTTGATCATTAAGGATAGACTACTGCACAAATGCATTTTTGACTCGGGTGCATCATGCAATGTCATGCCTATGGAGACCATAAATGAGCTAAACATAAAAGTGAAAACAGCATATGGGAAGTGCACCGCCATGGACTCTAGAGAAGTGTCCGTAGTGGGATGTGTAAAGGGTTTGGTGGTGCAGCTTGCATCCTACCTAGGTAAAAATTAAAGCTTGATGTTGTCATTGTTGACTACCCACCAAGTGGGGCATGCTATCTTGTCAAGAAAATGGGCTGTAATTTTTGGTGGGAGCATCCAAATGGATATGTCTTATGCTACCATTCCAATTGAGGGAACCCTTGTCGGGTTGTATGGAGAAAAGAAAATGTTACATCTTATTGAGGATCCCAACAATGCAACCTATGAAGTATTATACACAAATGTTGACAACTTTATAGGATTTGCTTTGATGGAAAGGAGCACAAGATTGAAGATTGCAAATGTCTTGAGAAAACAGCCTCTCCATGGACTCTATTGTTTGATGGAGATTTCTCCAAACTTTAGAAAGGTGCTAGTGTTGTTCTAATTTCTCCTAGCCATGAAAGATTTGTTTTCTCCTTCAAACTGAAATTTGAATGCACTAATAACATTACTAAGTATAAGGCACTATTGCTAGGTTTAAGAATTTCTTGGAAGTATGGTGTCAACAAAATTATTGTCAAGGGAGATTTAGAGTTAGTTGTGAAACAAGTGAAGAATTTGGGACTTCATTGAGATGTTTGATTCATTCAACATTGTGCATCATGATAGGAGGTTCAATGAATTGCAGGACAAGCTTGCAATATTGTGGTCTCGAGTTTAACAAATCCATGCAGTGTCCCCATATTGTGAATATGAGGTTGAGGTATTGGCAAGACCCTTTGTCCCTGATAATATTAAACATTGATGGGTTTTTGATGATGATAATAAGATCAAAAGATTCCTACAAAACAAGGGAGAGTTTTACGATCAATGCATTGATCCGAGACAATGGTATGTATCATAGAAGGAAAAGAAACCTTGTTTGGCAAGGGTATCATACATGTATGAAGACTAACACTATTCCTAGAGGACTAGTGGCTCTTGAGTCCAATTTTGACAATGCTAACCACATTATTAATAGATGCATGGCAGCCTCAAGGGATATCGAGGAGCATGATCTTGGCGAAAGGAGAAGCCAAGGAAAATTTTGTTAGTCAAGAATCTTAGCAAAGGAGAAGCAAGTCATACATCTAGTTGTTTGAAGAAATACCAAGACTTCCTAGCTTGGACATATTCTGAGCTCAAAGCATACAGAGAAGACTTGTTTCAACATTATATTCCCTTAGAGCCCAATTCAAGACCATTCAGGTAGAATTAGAGGCCCATAAATCCACTTCTATCTCTTAAAATGTAAGAGGAACTAAAGAAACTAAGAGATGGAGGGATTATTCAACCCATAAGGTATTCCTCTTGGGTTGCAAACCTAGTACCAGTCAGAAAGAAAAATGGTGACATCAGGTTATGTGTGGACTTTAGGAATCTTAATAGAGCATTAATGAAGGATAACTATCCTTTACCAAACATGGAGCACATGCTGCAGTAGGTGACTAGCTTTGAGTTGCTTTCTACCTTGGATGGCTTCTTTTGTTACAATCAAGTTGTGGTGAAGGAATCAGAAAGAATCAAGACAACCTTCACTACTCCTTGGGGGACCTATGTCTATGTCGAATGCCCTTCGGTCCGATGAATGCTGGAGCCACTTTTCAAAGAGCAATGGATGTGGCTTTTTCTCGGTTACATCAATGAATTTATCACAGTCTATCAAGATGATGTAACCGTATTTTCTAGAAAGAGAATTGACCACTTGTTGCACTTGGAGAAGATGCTAATAATATGTAGAGAATATGACATCCCACTCAATCCAAAGAAATGCTATTTTGGAGTGCGAAGGAAAAGTTGTTTGGTCACATAGGGTCATGAGAAGGAGTTTGATTGATCTAGAAAGAGTAGAGGTCATCAAAAGGTCCCAATCCTAAGAACTAAGAAAGGAATTCAGTCCTTTTTTGGGAAAATAAACTTCATTAGAAGATTCATATCAAAATTTTCTGAGTTGACAATTCCAATCACTTCCATGTTGAAGAAAGACCAGGTCATCAAATGGGAGGAGGCTGCCATCCAAGCATTCAATGGAATCAAAGAGGCATTGAAGCATGCCCCTATTTTGGCATCCCAAGATTACAAGAAACCTTTCCAGCTATTTTCCTTTGCTTCAGAAAACACTATTGCTTATGTCCTATTGCAGAAGGATAATGAAGGGGCTGAGAGGCCAATTGCCTTTTTCAGTAAGGCATTGTAAGGGGCAGAACTAAAGTATACCATTATGGAAAAGAAGGCATTTGCCTTGGTGAAGGAAAAAAAAGTTTTTAGGCCTTATATTCTAAGTTCAAAGGTTGTTTCTTATGTTCCCATACCATGGTAAAGGACATCTCATCAGAAATGGAGGTCTTAAGCAAGAGATGTAGATGGGTGAAAAAATTGCAAGAATATGATATAGACATCTAAACCATGAGGTTGGTGAGGGGTTTGGGCTTGGATAAGCTTATGGATGAGAGAAACTTGTAAACTATTGAGATAAATGGGGTAGAAGAAGTAAGGGTAGGTGTATTTCAAACATTAATGAATTCTTAGTGGTATAAAAATTTAATCTTTTATCTCGGACATCTGAGCTGCCATGAGCACTTAAATAAGAACCAGAATAGAGCCCTTAAGTTGGCTTCCCAAAAATATTTCATCACTGATTCTAGGTTAGCTTGGAAGAACCCAAAGGGTGTCCTGTTAAGGTTCATTACTGAAGAAGAATCTCCCAAGATAATTTTTGATCTCCAATGAGGATTTTATGGGGGACACTTTGCTGCAAGAGTCACAACACATAAGATCCTGAGGGCTAGTTATTAGTGGCCAAATATTTTCAAGGATACAACTTTGTTGGTTAGAAGATGTGAAAGTTACCAACATTTCTCTAGAAGATTAAAAGCTTCAGGATCCCTTCCTTTGCAGTATGTATCAATTGAAGCTCCATTCAAGCAATGGGGAATGGATTTCATTGGTGAAATTTCAGACTCTTCAAGTGCTGGCCACAAATGGATTCTTGTAGCAACTGATTATTTTACTAAATGGGTGGAGGAAATCCCCACCAATAAGAAAACACACCAAGTTTTCATGGAATTTTTGCTAAACAACATCATCTATAGGTTTGGGGTACCAATCAACATTGTTGCTAACAATGCCATGAGCTTTAGAGATAAACCCTTGCTGGAAATGTGCAAGGATTATGGGATGAACTTGACATGTGCCTCCAATTACAATCCCCAATGAAATGGACAAGAAAAGTCTAGTAATAAGAATTTGTTGAAGATCATCAGAAGAACAATGCAGCGAGAACAAGAGAAAGTGGGGTGAATGGTTGAAGTTTGTTGTTTGGGCAGATAGGATCACTTTGTCAAGATTCCATTTGAGTTGGTATATGGGACTCATGCCCTACTACCTTTTCATATGCAACTGTCTTCATATCAGTTTATGCAACAACTAGAAGATCAAGAGGTGGGTCCTTATGATGCTCGCATTAACTAGATTATTGAGCTTGATGAAGAAAGGAGGGCATCCCACCAGAGGAATGTAAAATTCGAGATAAACTAAAGATGTTGTTTGACAAGAAGGTCACTCCCATAGCTTTCAATGTTGGAGATCTTGTGCTACTATGGGATAGCAGACATGAGGATAAGGGCAAGCATGGAAAGTTTGACTCATTATGGATGGGCCCTTACTCTATTGACATTAGAATTGGGGAGCATACCTTCTTCCTCAAGGACTTAGATGGTGAAATACTTGAGTTTCATGTCAATGGCAGGCATTTGAAGCATTTCCTAAATTGATCTTGATAAATTAAGGCATAAATCTTCTATACAATTTATAGTTTGTTGTTTGTTTCTTGTTTTTGTGTTTTTTCTCATTCTGGTCCTCGGTGACCTATTTTTGTTGGCTTCTCTATATTTTTTTATAATAGCTTTGTTTCTATGCTCTACAAGATGACTTCCTTACACAATGGATATTTTTGGCACCTGGTCTACCTTTTGTTCTTGTGGCACTCGCAGGGAGTGCCCATCCTCGAGTCGGAGCTGATGTTGGTGCTCAAAATTGTCTCATTGTCTCGCCCAATTTGTGCATATGAACACTTATTGATTTACGGCCTCTGTCATTTTATCCTTCCCCGTATTGTGCTTGGATAATATTTGTGGCCATTTTAATTTTTTCTTGGGTGTAAATAACTTAGGGGTTTGTATTTTGGGTCCCTTGTTCTCTGCTCATCTAAAAACTCAAGTTCCCCCATGTTTTCTCGTTCTCCATTGTCGATTTTTCTTCCTTATCATTTCTACCCCAAGTACTTGAAGAAAATGAATAGATGTATCCTTGAAGAACGTATTTGAGCCTGTAACATTCCTAAACTTTCTGTCACCGAAGAAAATTTCCTTCCCAGGATCAAATAATTGTTTTTCTCAGTATTTTATAGTTTGATGGGTGTTTCTCCTAGTGAAATTTGTATCCTAACATCGGAAGGGGTTGGCACCTTTTGGTTAGACACACTCACTGGTACTTAGAAAACATTCGTAAAAATCCTCAACTAAAAATGTGTCCATGTGGAGGCATAGCGCTCGTTTGAATATTTACTTTTGATTTGGCCTTGGAGTAGCACTGGAAGACACGTGGAGGTTTCCATTTCTTGGCCCAGACTTAGACAAATTTTTATGCATTTGGAGTAGTTTGGTAGAACATGATACATGGCGAGCTCTCGCTCATTTAGGGTCTCCATTTTGGGCACCATCTTAGAGTTGCGCCATGAAGACATGTGGGGGACCAAGCATTTTCAGGTCGGCCCTTGATTTTCATTTTAAAGAAGCGCCAGGCTGACATGTGGAGGACTCCACTTCTTTTGCATTTTACTTAGAATTTTTTATGGCCAAAAGGAGACTACCTCGAGCATGACACATGGCTCCTTCCACCGAGATTCAAGCATTCAGAAAACCTTTCTAGAATAGAACACATGGTGAGCCCGCGCTTGTTCAAGGTATCAAATTTTTGGGACCGCCTCAAGGTGCACCATGGTGACATGTGACAGTTTGAAAATTCCAAAATGTGGGGAAGTGGAGCATCAGAGGAAACTTGGATTTTTTACCTCGTTAAAGATTAAAATTTCAAAACTCGGCCTGCAATCTCAATGAGGGAAAAGGTCAAGGTTTTTCCCCGGTCAATGGCAGAGGTGTTGGCTCTCAAGGGAAATTTGGAAAAAATTCCTTTTGAGAAAAAATATTCAAATGTAAAAAGGGAAGTGCGACCCCTCTCCAATCACATTTGGACACGTGTTAGGCTCATTTCCTGAAGGCAAAGCTGCGGGGAAAACTTGGAAAAATTTTCTTTTTCCAAAAGAGAGTAAAGTGGCATAATTTAACCGTGGTTCCCTTCGAATCATATTTGGACACATGTCAAGCTTGATTCCCGAGGATGGAGGTGTGGGGAAAATTTAGAAAATTTTCCACTTTCCCAAAAGATTGCAAAAATTCAAGGGAAGCAGTCTCTGCTCAAAATTTTGAATCTTCCACGTGGATGACCCAAATTCAAAGTAAAGATCAACGACAGCTGTGAGTCTAAATCTGATTTTCCCTCCATTTCTTTGAAACACATCTAGGAGTGTGAGTCTCCATGATTTCTTCATATTTTCTACGTGCCAAGTAGGGAAGGAGGTTAATGTTGATATCTGAAGTTTTGGGGAAGATTTGGTGGACGTCTTTCACCATTAAAATGGTCTAACTTTTGTTCCCAATCAGATTTTCCATTTTTCCTCTCCCGAGCATACAAGGGGCTAGATTTGATAGTTTAGGGGTGGAATTGGTTGGTAGATTAAAGGAAGAGTGATTTACCGATTCAAGAGTTGATTATGGGAGGCATTCGATGAAATCTTCCCCCTCTAGCACTTGGGGACATTTTGTAGATCTGATCCTGTGAATCATGAAAGAATCATGGCGAACACTAGTGTATTTAACATTTTTTGTCTTATAGGAAGAGAGGACTTTGTTGTAAATGATATAAATGGCACAATTTTTTCATGCAAATGGTTGGGATTTTTTTGGAAAGGCCAGAGATTGATTTTTCTAGTAGAAAAAGCTTGACAGAGCCTATCCTTTTCGAGAAGTTGTTTAAAAACCTTGTATATCTCTCTTTGTGTCAAATTTAATCGTGTTAAGGTGGTTAAGTGTACGACCATTGACAATCTTTGAGATTTTTCTATAAACTTTCCCTTGCTTGATAAATTTTATTAAACTTGAGTTACT